>RCUC01157020.1:0-40050 GCA_003697995.1 Taxidea taxus jeffersonii | reverse complement strand
GAGTATAATATTTGCATACAATAAGTAGTCCAGAATTTGTTTTTGACTTCTATGTATGCATCATTTTTGCACGATATAGAGGCGCAAAACTTTTTAATACTGAATAAGAAATGGTTCTTAATTGGTTGAGTCAAAAGAAGAAATCAGTATGTAAGCCACTTTTAAGAGTCTCCATGTATAGAAGAAAAAAGATACAGTAATTTTTAGATCTCTTTAATCGTAATGTCAAATCTTACACAGATTATTGCAGTTTAGAGATTTTTTTATATATAAAGTGATATACATTAATGCATATACAAGTTCATAATTTTGTTGTTAATATACAAGTTAAATCTCCAGGAAATGACAAATATTTATATATAAATATATGCTTAAATTGTCTCTGCAAAGATGCTTTGCCCAAATTATACACATTCTAATTGGAAAGCAAAATTAAATCCAACTTCTCTTTTTGCATGCATTGTTCTTTTAAGTACATTTGTTGCCTCATTACACTTCATCTACTTTAAAATGAAATGAGCAATCTTAGAGTATTTTTTAGTATCTCACAGGTTTCTATTTTTTTTTCATATTAACACAAAGTAGTTTTGAGTACAACAAAAGACGGAGTCAAATAACACTTGAATATTAATGACTAATAGTCTGGTGATAATGGGAATATTCTCTTAGTCATTCAAGCTGGAAGTCGCAAATGATTTCTTTATTCTCACTGTTCATACTCAAGTTTTTCCCTTTAATTATAGCACCAATATCAATTCAATCAGTTCCCACCTTTTAATCCCCATGGGTTTCATCTCACTCACATTACTTCTCTACACTACTATTAGAACCTCAGCCTCCACAGTTGAAATTCACACCAGGAAAGGCATCAAAATGTATAACTAAGTTAAATATGTTACAAATGCATTGTTAGGTTGATGTTTATTCTGTTAGTTGAATGTTTATCCTATTAAGTTGAATGAGCTTCCCATTAGCTTTAATGTGTTCAGATGTGTCCTAATATGATAAATACCTCCTGTGCCTTGAATAGGAACAAAGCGAAAGTAGAGAAAAGTTAAACCCTTCATTAGTCCTTAGTTGTAAGGCCTTTAATGTTTGGAGGGGATCAGGGATTAGGACATATCTTCCATGAGGTCCAGCTGCTGTGTCATAAAATTAGTAAATTACAGAATCATGTGTCATACCCTAAAGAGTTTGTCAGTGATCAAACTAACATGTTTATATCAACAAAGAGAATCAATCTGTAACAAGCTTCAAATTTGTCTCTTTTGGGCTTATTTTTCTCCCATTTGTAAGCACCCCCACATATGATAATAAAGATTACAGTCATTGTAAATGCAATGATAAACAAGATTTGGTCTCTACTTTGAGGAACACAGAAATGAATGGAGAGTATAAATAATCATAACACAATGTGATGTAGTGTCACGGAACTATGTGGCTCAGTTGGTTAAGCAGCTGCCTTCGGCTCAGGTCATGATCCCAGCATCCTGGGATCGAGTCCCACATCGGGCTCCTTGCTCTGTAGGGAGCCTGCTTCTCCCTCTGCCTCTGCCTGCCACTCTGCCTGTGCTCACTCTCTCTGACAAATAAATAAATAAAATCTTAAAAAAAAAAAGATACTTGGATACATTTATCCAAGTACTAACTGTGGATAAATGATCTGATATTGTTGTGTAAGGTCACAGCATAAGAAACTATTGAAAATATGGAAAGGCTGATTCTTTATTATCACAAGAACCATTATTACTTTACACAATGTTGCGGTGGTGAAATAGGCTAGGGTGTTGTAAAAAATGTATGCTAATATGAATGTAGTATCAAAAATGGCATGTTCAAGGAGAACAGAGGAGTTCGGTGTTCCTTGAGCTTCATGATATAAAGGTTAAAAAAAAGGATATGAAAAGTGAGGATGAGTTCTTAAAACATATTGCTACTGGAAGTGGAACATCATGATCCCAGGGTCCTGGGATGGAGCCCGGCATGGGCTCTCTGCTCAGCAGGGAGCCTGCTTCCCTTCCTCTCTTTCTGCCTGCCTCTCTGCCTACTTGTGATCTCTGTCAGATAAATAAATAAAATCCTAAAATAAATAAATAAATAAAAGGACAACACTATCCATGATGAAAAGAATATAGATGTGCAGAAATCATGAAAGCAAGCAAAGGTATAGGGGTCTCTAATAATATGAGGTGAGGCGTAAGGATGGGGAATAGAGAATTGATATGATAGCTTTCAGAATAATTGTTAAGATTGTGATACTTAGGACACGTGAGAAAGTATTACGTAGTTTAATAGGTTTAAAACTTGTTCTAAATGTTAATTTTGAAAGAGTGAATTTGTATAAAATGGAAGTTAGGGAAATAATTATAAAGTCAATTTTAGAAAATACAGCATGAAGTATCAGAGTGCAAAAGAAAGCATGAAAGCAGTTTGGGAATGCATTTAAGGTAAGAATATGAAAATATGAATATAAAAAACTTGTGATATACTGTACTGGCATAGCCATGAGAGGTAAATAGAGGGGTTTAACAGGAGGTATAAAGTCAAAAGCAAAATGTATCTAAGAATTGGTGGGGTGAAGGGAAATGAGGGAGGCGAGTGAGAGCCAGGGGGAGAAAATGAAGAGCGAGAGGAGTACTATTTTTTTCAAACGTTTTATTCTGCAATAATTTTAGATTTGCAAAAAAGTTACAAGGAAGTTATAGAGAATTTCCATATACCTCTCACCCAACCACTCCTAATTTGAGCATTTTATGTACTTGAATTAGTTCCTAATTACTTCAGTAACAAGTTACCACAAAATAAGTGGCTTAAACCAACACAAATTTATCAAGTTAGAGTTCTGGAGGTCAAAAACCTAAAATGGGTCTCAAGGTTCCAGTAGTGTTTCTATCCTTTCTGGAGACTCTGGGGGAGAATCCATTTTCTTGCCTTGTCCGGCTTCTAGCATCCTCTAGAATTCCTCGGTTTATGGCTACCTTTCATTTCATTTTTTTTTTCTAGTTATAAAGTTTTTATTTTTTTATAAACATATAATGTATTATTAGCCCCAGGGGTACATGTCTGTGAATCGCCAGGTTTACACACTTCACAGCCCTCAACATAGCACATACCCTCCCCAATGTCCATAACCCCACCACCCTCTCCCGAAACCTCTCCCCCTGACCCCCTCAGTTTGTTTTATGACATTCAAAGGCAGCAGCAGCCAGCAGCATCTTTCTTACATTTCATTAGTCTGATACTGGCTCCTCTGCCTTCCCTTTCCACAGTTAAGGGTCCTGAGATTCCATTAGGTCCACCAGGTTAATCCAGGCCACTTTCCCTAATTTAAAGTCATTTTATTTGCAAATTCCAATGCTACCTACTACCTCATTCTCCTCATGCCATACATATAACATCACATATTCACAGGTTCCAGAAATAAGAATGTAGACTTCTTGGGGGTGGGATGTAGATGGGTATTATTCTGCCTACCAACATAACTATGCTATCTTTGCAAAGCTAAGAAATTAATGTAGTCATATTACTATTAATTAGGCTCTAGGATTTATTTGCATTTCTTCAGAGTTTCTACAGTTGTCCTACAACACTATTTTTACATATAGTAGGTAAGCCAGAGTCATAACCTGCTCAAAAATGTTTAGTTTGAAATTCTATGTAAAATGAATCCCAAGTCATAGGCACAGCCATCTACAATTCTCATTTCCTATGAAGCATCCTCAGATGTTATATCCCAGCTGCACTGAGGCTAATGATGTCCTGGGAACACATGTGAAAAAGCTATCAAATATTCTCCTAACTTAAGACATAAAGATTTTGAATTATGAGTTAACCTGAAATTTTCTTTTTACTGGTCAACCTTGCTTTGCCAATAGGAACTACTTCTCACAATGTCCCTCTTCCATCTTCTTAGATTATTGTCTGGATTACTTAAGAGCTGCCTGACATGTCTTCCTATTGGTATTATTTCCCATCACAGTATATAGTCCATGTAATAGCTCAAGATACCTTCTTAAAATTTAATCCTCCAATGGTTTCCTTTCACAGTAAGAATAAAATTTCATAACCCTATTCTTAAGTAAATGGCTGTACATGATCTAGCTCACCTCCCAAACCTTATCTTCTACCATAATTTTTCTGATTTGTTCTGTTCCTCAAGTTAACAAGCACATTTCCCCCTCAGTGTTCCTATCTAAACTTCTCTTTTGAATATTCTTGAATATGTACAAGCTTGCTCTATGATTCCTTTCTTACCTCTGTTCAAATGTTGCCTTTTCAGAAAGTGTTCAGAAAGAAAAAAAGTCCTACAAACACACCAGTCTTTTCTTTCTTCTTCATTTCTTTAATACAATATCATTTAGTGCTACCTGAATATTAGCTTTAAATACTAAAATAATTATAGTTAAAATTAAGTGGATATAATGAATATAATAGTTTAAATTTTTCAATTATTATTTGTTTGGTTTCTAGGTGCCACACATTTTTCTAAGCATCTTGTATTAAATAATTTGCTTCCAACAATTATCTGAGCTAGAGAGCATAATTATCTTTATTTTATATTTGAGGAAACTGAGGCACAAAAGAGTAGATAAGTTGCTTAAGGCTACATGACCATGTAATGGCAGAACTGGGCATCCAATCTTCTGAATTGTGTGATGTACACCAATGTGTCATGCTGTATCTTATGTAGGAATGAAAAATTTTAATAACTTTTTCAAAAACATATTTAAAATAAATTCTATCTTTATCCATTTCTACTAGGAGATGTAGGTCAGTAAAATTTAGGACATTTCTAAGTTCTATCCTGGTTCTTTTCAACAACTGCAGCCTCTACTTTATCCAATTACTTTTACCCAATTCAGACACTTTTTATTTATTCTCCTGATAAATGTATACGTAAAATATTCTCTCATATGTCCCTTGGCATCTGATTTTTATGTCTAATATGGAGACTCTTGTCTCTGCTCCATGGCTTTTAGGCCTCGACTTAAGCCTGACACTTACATGAACCAAATATACTTCTTTCTTTATACATACTTTCATGTATCCATTAACCAAATTCTCCCCATCTGAAAGGAATGTTCCTGAATATCTCATTGCACTAACTAGTTGAACAGTGGGGTACCTGGGAATCCAGAAGCTATATCTGGTGTGGGGGGGGATGAGTGAGCCTAATGGTGGGTATTAAGGAGGGCATATATTGCATGGAGCATTGGGTGTTAAACATAAACAATCAATCTTAGAACACTACATCAAAAAGTAATGATGGATTGTATGGTAATTAACATAATTTTTAAAAAAGACATTTTCACATATATGGGTCAACCCCTCTTCTGAAATATCCATTGCCTTTTGAAATTTCAAAGGTAAGACAGAGCAAATAACAACAGTCCACATTTTAATGTAACAAAAATAGTTTTTGTTTTGTTTTGTTTTGTATTGCCTGCTAATATAAAGACAGGAAATCCTTTTAGCATAGGCAATTGTGTTTTTTTCTACAATGCTCTGGTACAGTTCCTTGAGGTCCTTTTGCACTTTGGTGCACATCGAGAAGAGGCTCATACAAGATAGTCTTTGCTAAATCTAAGCATCAAGTTACTGAAGTACCACCAATTTATAATTAGTCTCACCTCCTTCAGCACTTACATTATACCCAGATTTCTTAGATATCTTCCTGATAATATATCCCACATGATGGCTCATGACAGGAAACAACTTACAAACAGACTATAGTGACTCATACATATATTTTCCATTCCTCTGAGTTGTTATTTCTGAATTAAACCTCAGGTATCCTCTAATTAATTTGCTTAAAAAGTAAAAAAAAAAAATTAATAAAATCCAAAAAGGCACTTATTTTCTCCAGGGTAGGCAGGAAAAAAAAATTCAGTTCAGTTTGCTGAATGAATATGTCAGCAGATATGATGGTTAATGTAATGATCTGTGTTGTAACTTTATAAAAAGTAAATTGCAGTCTATTTTGGGAGGATGTTTAAAAATCTATGTGTGATTTAGAAAAAAACATAATGCAGGTTACAGTTTAAAAGGCTCTATTTTAATTTTTCACAAAGGAAATAATTATTTTCACTCAGACCTACAGTATATCATGGTTATTGGCTTGAATTTATCCTCTTAGTGACAAAATAATTATTTTACTCACTAAATTGAAGTGTTCTTAGCACTTAATATCCAGGCTCATAATTTCTGTAAGCATTCTGTTTCAGTAATATTAGATTTCTTGACAGCATCATACAGGCCTTTCTGATAATGTAAAGTATCAGGTAATGTAACATTAAAATACATTACCTAGCATGTGGTTCATTTAAGGAGGTCTTTTGTATTTGGAAGACACCTTACCTTCTGATGTAACAAAATGTATCACAATATTACTATAAAATATCTCTAAAAAGGAATACATTCCTTGATACTTAGAAGAAATCTGTGACAGTTTCCCCTAAACTGCCTTTATGTGGCCAGCTATATTCAAGTACATTTTCACTAAGACTCAGTATGGCAGTTCACCAAGGCCTCTATAAATAAATCCTGGGGAAAAATCATCACAAAACCTCTCTAGAGTCCGAGTTGGCCAGATAATGGATAGCTCAACAAAAATAGGCCTCAGACGAAGTATCTTTGCCATGGCTGTTATATATCTGCACCCTTTCCTCTTATAAAATCCACATCTGTCCTCAGTGTGCTCCTGTCAGGCTGATTCCCTTTGTGTTGATGAAGGAGACTTGAAAACTCAACAGTATTTCAGTTTGATTAGGAATATCTTCCCAAGTAGTATTTATGGGGACTTCTGGGTTATAAGGAGAAATGGTTAGTCCATTTTATCCTTCTTTCCAAGTCTGAGCTGAATATAAAAATACAAATAAAACTGGAGAGGATAGTGGCATGGCACTGTCAAAAGCAGCAGAGGCATCCATGCAGTGAAACTTTTGATGAATTTTCCTCCTGGTATCAGTATGCTGATATAGCATAGCTACTACTAAATTAAAGGATAAATCAGTGGACCAACCACTGCCCATAATTACAAACAAGTTTGCATGGGAGTTAAGTAGAAGACATCTACTCCAACACACCTTAACTAGTCCAGTTCTAACTCCAAGAAGCAAGTTTCATTTGCAAGGGTATAGAATTTACCATCATCTTGGAATTGTTTTTGGATTACATTTGACCTAGCTATTAATAGCAGAAGACGACTCATTATAAGATAACTAGCTCTACCATGGAAAAGTTGAGGATACTGCCTTAGTTCATTCTGCCACCATATCAAACATGATGACTGAAAGATGAAAGTTCCCGAGATGATCAAGTCAATTTATTTTTCCATGACCAAAACCTGTAAGTATTTTGACACTGTATTTAAACTGGACTAATTTTACTTATTCAGGAAAACTAATCATTTTGGGAAAATTTTAGTCAGTTGAGACTTGTGCTTTTCCTGTTCTCTTCCTCTGGTTGAATGTAAGGAACAAAGGTTTCCATGGAGGCATTGAGAAATGAGAGAATAGTGATGTTCTCAAACATCTATATATATATTAAATTACCTGGGCTTGTTATAAAGCAGATTCTGATTCAGTAGGTCTGGGAAGGGACATGAGTCTATTGGTGACATTATAAGAATTCTCATCAATTATACTTTGAAAGTTGTGTCCTACCTAGAATTGGCTTGTGAATTTCAAAGGACAAGAATCCATCCCTCCATTTATTCGGTTCCTGAAAACTTGCTGGAGGCAGTACCATATCATGTAACCCAATGGGAGAGCAGAAATCTAAATTTAAGTGGGATTCAACTCTTGAAGATTCAGAACCCATTCCTGGTTGCCACTGACTATAGCTCTGTATCTTGCCCAGTTTTCTAAACGTTTCTGGAATTGTGAAACAGAAATAGAAATTTATCTCAAAGTTTAATAGCACCTATATGATCTAAAAGCTGCAATGAAGAACCCCAACATACATGACTCAGATCAAATCAAATCTTGGTACATAGCAAAAATAAGCTTTCTTTTATGAGAGTGAATAAAGACAGCAAAAGCAACAGACACATGCACTAATGCTAATTTTTAAGAAGAAACTATGAAGAATCAAAAAGACCACTTCTTAAAAACATAAGCAACTGTACCAACTAGTAATACATATGGATTAAAATTTAAGGTTAAAATATTTCATATAAAATTAGGCAGTCATAAATCATATAGTATCTGAACTCAAGATAGAGTACATAGAGATGAAAAATATCAGTGCTGAACTAAAACCAGAATTAAGACAACGATTTAGATGTTTCAAAATTACAATCAGTAAGGGAAAATATAAAAATATTATCTAGGATTTATAGACTTGTATAAAGAAACAAAATGAAAAAGGAAAGAGAAAGTGATGAAAAGTGGACATCAGTATAAACATGAAAGGCATTTCAGAATTTGAAAGCAGAAGGTATAGAAAATAAACGATGATCAAAGATATGATAAAAAGAAGTCAAATATTCTTAAGATGAAGAGCTTTGAACACTTGTAAAGGTTCATCAAGTATTACAAAAATATAAGTTTAAAACATTCCTAAATATATTTTAGTGCGAAGTTTGGATTTTAATGATGAGGGAAAAATCTGTAATACCCGGCAGAAAAAAAAAAATCTACATATGATGCAAATAATTTGGCTTCAAAAATCAACTTCAAATATTTAAGTAGAAAAAGCAATGAAGCACAATTTATGGAGCTTTAAGAGAAAATTTCTGTAAACTGCTATTTCCGAACTAAGACAATCACTTGCAAGACATGGAATAAGATATTGCTAGTATATAATAATTAAAAGATGAAGTACTGAAAAATAGAGACACAATTTACAGTTGATATAGTTGTTTACATGCAAAATCTAAAGCAATAAATTAAAGATTTGATTAAACAAAATCTAATTATACTGGCTGGGAAGACATTATATTAAGAGTTTTTAAATTATTAATTTGTAAATAAAACGAAAATGTATTTAATAGAAACAAAAGTATAAAATAGATAAAAATACATTTGTAAGAAATAAGCAGGGTTCATATTAAGGAACTATACCATTTTTCTAAGGAATAAAATATTTGAAAAAATGTATATTACAGAGGATCTCTTATTTTGTTTTCTAGATCACTTATGAAGTTAATTAAAATTCCTAGACCTTCCTACTTAATTTTGAAAATAGTAATAAACATATTTAAACTTTATATGAAAATAATTAGACAGCTTTTAAAAATGACCAATAAAGAAAGTGTATGATAGAAGTATATTAAAACAGCATATTGATGAAAGAATTATACACAGATCAATGGACTAGAATAAAAAGACAAAGGTATTAAAGAATTTTGTTTTCCATAAGATTAACATTCAAATCTACGGATATTGAAAAAAAAATATTAGGGTGCCTGGGTGACATGGTCAGTTAAGCCTCTGCCTTCAGCTTAGGTCATTATCCCAGAGTCCCAGGATTGAGCCCAGGAATCAGACTCCCTGCTCAGTAGGGAGTCTGCTTCTCCCTCTGCCTCAGACTGCTTTTGAGCTCTATTTATCACACTTGCTCTCTTGCAAATAAATAAATAAAATCTTTTAAAAAATTTAAAAAGTGGTCTGAAGAAAAATGGTTTAAGTATTATCAAAAAGTTTTTATTTTCTTTCAAATAATTTGCAACTTAATATTAAAGTGTTCTTAAAAACATAATAGTCTAGGGAAAAATGAAGACAATTACTATTTGATATTGGGAAAGAAAATGTTTTTATAAGCATAAAGCAAAGGAAATTATAGTGGGAAACTTTTTTTATATAGGTAGGAATAATTTTTATATTTCAATCAACTTGAACAAAATGTAAAGATATGAAGAAATCCTAGGAGAAAACACTGCATGTGAATTACTAGTGAGAGTAGTTTAGCTTCCAAAAGAAATGATCCCCCAAACTTGGTGGCTTAAGTAATAAGTTTATTCCATTCTAACTTATCTGTTCAAAGTCAGTAGAATGTAGGAGTCACAAATCTTTTAGACTAATGATTTCATAAGCCTGTAAGCCTTCTTCCTCAGTTTTGGGCTCACAGATGTGGACAATAATTGTGCAGAGAGAATGCTATTAACAAACACATTCAGAGATAATTAATATCACTTGCTCTCACAATTCAAGTTTGGGAACCATTGTGATGGTCTTATTTAGTTGTGAGGGAGACAGAAAATATCTCTAGTAGTCTGTTGAAATCATATCTGAAAAGGAGTTCATATCCAAAATATATATATGTAATTCACACCACTCAATAATGAAGCAAACAAACAAATCAGTCTGATTTAAAAATGGACAGAATGCCTTTCTCTTTTGTGTCTTCTTCAGTTTCTTTCATGAGTGTTCTGTAGTTCCTGGAGTACAGATCCTTTACCTCTTTGGTTAGACTTATTTCCAGGTATCTTATGGTTCTTCGTGCTGTAGTAAATGGAACTGATTCTCTATTTCTGTAATTTCCCTTTCTATATTTTAGTGTATAAGAAAGCAACTGACTTCTGTACATTGATTTTGTATCCTGTTACATTACTGAATTCCTGTATGAGTTCTGGTAGTTTTGGGGTGAAGTCTTTTGGGTTTTCCATATAAAGTACCATGTCATCAGTGAAGAGAGAGAGTTTGACTTCTTTCCTGATTTGAATACCCTTTATTTCTTTTTGTTGTCTGATTGCTGTTGCTAGGATTTCTAGTAGTATGTTGAACCACAATGGATAGAGTGGGCATCCTTGTTCCTGATCTCAAAGGGAAGGAAGGCTGTCAGCTTTTCCCACTGAGGATGATATTCACTGTGGGTTTTTCATAGATAGATTTTATGAGGTTGAGGAATGTTTCCTTTATCCCTATACTTTGAAGTGTTTTAATCAGGAACGGATGCTGTAACTTGCCAAATGCCTTTTCTGCATCAATTGAGAGGACCATGTGGTTCTTCTCTCTTCTCATATTGATTTTTCTATCACATTAATTGATTTTCAAATGTTGAACCACCCTTGCATCCCAGGGATAAATCCACCTGGTCATGGTGGATAATCTTTTTAATGTACTGTTGGATCCTATTAGCTAGGATCTTATCGAGAATCTTGGCATCCAAGAACTACAGAACACTCATGAAAGAAATTGAAGAAGACACAAAAAGATGGAAAAGCATTCCATGCTCATGGATTAGAAGAATAATCATTTTTAAAATGTCTATACTGCCTAGATCAATCTATACTTTCAATATCATCCTGATCAAAATTCCACTGGCATTTTTCAAAGAGCTGGAACAAACAATCCTAAAATTTGTATAGAACCAGAAGAGACGCCAAATTCCTAAGGAAATGTTGAAAAAGAAAAACAAAACGGGGGGCATCATGTTGCCTGATTTCAAGCTTTACTACAAAGCTGTGATCACCAAGACAGCATGGTACTGGCACAGAAACAGAGACAAAGACCAGTGGAACAGACTACAGAGCCCAGACATGGACCCGCAAATCTGTGGTCAGCTAATCTTTGACAAAGCAGGAAAAATATACAGTGAGAAAAAGAGAGTCTCTTCAATAAACGTTGCTGGGAAAATTGGACAGCTATGTATAGAAGAATGAAACTCGATCATTCTCTTACACCATACACAAAGATAAACTCGAAATGGATAGAAGACCTCAACGTGAGGCAGGAATCTATCAAAATCCTAGAGGAGAACATAGACAGTAACCTATTTGACATTGACCACAGCAACTTCTTTCAAGATATGTCTCCAAAGGCAAAGGAAGCAAAAGCGAAAATGAACTTCTGGGACTTCATCAAGATCAAAAGCTTCTGCACAGTAAAGGAAACAGTCAACAAAACAAAGAGGCAACCCACGGAATGGGAGAAGGTATTCACAAATGAAACTGCAGACAAAAGGCTGATATCCAAGATCTATAAAGAACTACTCAAACTCAACACACATAAAGACAGACAGAAGAAATGTGTAGACTTTTTTTTCTTTCTTTCTTTTCCCAAGAAGACATACAAATAGCTAACTGGTACATGAAAAGCTGTTCATCATCACTGTATCAGAAAAATCCAAACCAAAACCACAGTGAGCTATCACCTCATGCCTGGTAGGGTGGTTATTATCGAGATGACTAGAAATAGTAAGTGTTGGTGAGGATGTAGAGAAAAGGGAACTCTATGCACTGTAGGTGAAAATGTGAATTGGTGCAGCCACTGTAGAAAAGAGTATAGAGGCACATCAAAATTTAAAAATAGAACCACTATATGATCAGCAATTCCATTTCTGGTTATATATCCTAAGGAAATGATGACAGGATATCTAAGATATATCTGCAATCTCCTGTGTATTATGACATTACTCACAATAACCAAGGTATGGGAAAAAACTAAGTTTCTGTCAACAGGTTAATGGATAAAGAAGAGGTGATACACACACACACAGGAATATTATTCAGCCATGAGAAATAAGGAAATCTTGCCATTTACAACAAGGATAGATCTATGCAAAGTGAAAGAAGCCAGACATAGAAAGACAAATATGGCATAATATCACTTACATGTGGTATCTAAAAAATGCCAAACTCATAGAAACAAAAAGATTAGAAAAGTAGCTGCCAACAGAGGTGGGAAAATAGGGAGAGACTGATAACTTTCATCTAGAAGATGAATAAAAGCCTGAGATATAATGTATAATATGGTGACTATAGTTGATAACACTACACTGTATAATTGAAATTTGCTAATAAGAGAGTAAAACTTAAATTTTCTCACCCCCCCCAAAAAAAAAGATAGTATGTGAGGTGATGGGTGTGTTTGTTAACTAGAGAGAGGCATCTCTTCACTCTGTATACATATATCAAATCATTGTGATGTACACTTAAAATACCTTAAAACTTTGTCAGTTGTATTTCAGTAAAGCTAAAAGACAATAAAGGAAATATGTAGAAAGTGTTAAGCACAGCTATAATAAAAACAAAATAAAACAGGTATTTTTATTCCCCCATCTTACTTACAAGATTTTTAAGTGGGATTTATAAGACATGTATTTTAAAAATATTCATTGTTCATTAATGTCCACAAAAATTCTCATATAATTATTGTACTTAATAATTTAAGCATGTGCTTTCTGCTACATAAAATAGTAAATAGTAAATACTTGTTCACAATTACAAACAAGGTACACACAATCTCTACTTTTATGACCCTATGTCATAATGAAAGAAAAAGCAAAAATTTTGCAAATTAAGATAAAATGAAGCAAAACAAACAAAAATAAAACTGTACAGAACAATGGTAAGTCATATTAAGTGTAAGGAAACAAGTGCTACCCAGAAATCCAGAGAGTAAGAAGGAGGTATGATATCAACTGTGGTTATATAGGTTACCTGCAAAAGGGACCAAAATCCAGAATATTCCAAATAAAGAGAATGAAGAACTAGGGGAAGACCTCGGTGCTGGACAGGGATTGGCGGGTTCTAAGAACTAAAAGAGAATGTGGTAGCTCGAGCACAGTGAGAGAGGGTGAGCTGTCAGAGATGACGTTTGAGAAAGAAGCTGGAGTTGGGTCACTGGGCCATGTTGAGGAATTTGGATTGTATTCAAAATCTAATGGAAAACTATTACAAGATTTTAAGAGGGTGACCGACATGATGTAAATTACGTTTTTCAAAAATTACTCTCCAGCAAAAAATGTATTAGAAAGTCACTGGAGAAAGCAGTTGAGAGGCTATGGCAATAGTCCAAGAATTGATTGTGGCTTGGACAAGAGTGGTATCAGCAGAGATGAGAGTAGAATAAATCAGAATATGGTGCAGAGTCATAAAGGACAGGATTTGACATTGAATTAGATGTGATGACTGTTATTCCTTACTTTGGTATTTGGGTGGATTTTATTGCCCTTCACTAAGGAAAGAATGGTAAGAAACAAATTTGAAGTAAAAATGAGAATTTCATTTTAGAGATAGCAATTTGAAATAGCTCAGAGACATTAAAGTAGATAAATTAAATAAATTTGGAATGTGAGTTTGGAATTTACAGTATAGGTCTGGCAGGAGGAGTACATTTAAAAGTTACATACATATAACTAAACCACATACAGGATAATGCACAGGGAGTCAGGAAGAGAGCACAGAGGCACTTTAATGTTTTAAGGTCAGGCAGAGTGAGAGGAATATTCAGGAAAGTAGACAAAGAAACAACTGCCTCTATTGTTTAAGAGAAAGTAGGATCCCATACCATCATTGAAACAGAGAAGACCATGTTTCCATAGTCAACTGTTTGAAAAGTTCTACGAATTCCAATTAAGATAAGAATGGAAGATATTAGGGCGCCTGGGTGGCTCAGTGGGTTAAGACTCTGCCTTTGGCTCAAGTCATGATCTCAGAGTCCTGAGATCAAGCCCTGCATCAAGCTCTCCACTCGGCGGGGAGCCTGCTTCTCCCTCTCATTCTGCCTGCCTCTCTGCCTACTTGTGATCTCTGTCGAATAAATAAATAAAATCTTAAAAAAAAAAAGAATGGAAAATATCTGTTGTATTTGACAATAAAAAGATCATTGTTGATATTGATTAAATGAAATTATCATAAATTGGTATCAGCTATTTTTGTTACAGAAGTCATATGAAATAAAAACAGTTCATATCTAATTACCCAGTAAGTCCTATAAGGATATCATCAACAAGAAAAGGAATCAGAAATGTCTAGAGAGCTTTATGGCCAACCATGTTTTTCAGTTATTTCTAATACACAAAATGGCAAACTACTCTATATCCAGTAAGAGAGTATTGGTTTTAAAATGCACAATAATAAAGTCGAGTAGTATAAAGTTATTAAAATCATTTATTAGAGCAATAATTGATTTTGTTTAATCTAGTTTTCACACATACTTAAGGCCAAAAATGATATTTGAACTATGACTTTGTATAAATATATCTCTACCCATTAATCCAGCAGCCATCCTTTTCTTACTGACTCAATTGTATCAGTTTATGGAAAGGGACTTTAAAATGCATGTGTATTAATTCATTTGAAATATTAAAACTTTCATTTGGCTTAGTACATACTAATTTTTATCAATAATATTCTTTTTTTAAAGATTTTATTTATTTGAGAGAGAGAAAGGTAGTGAGAGAGAGCACAAGCAGGGGGAGGGAAAGAAGGAGAAGCAGGCTCCCTGCTGAGCAGGGAGCCCCAAGTGGAGTTCTATCCTAGGACTCTGGGATCATGACCTGAGCTGAAGGCAGATACTTAACCGACTTAGCCACCCAGGCATCCCTATAAAGAATGTTTTAAGTGTACTAAAAAAAAATGTTTTCTTCTCTTGGTTATAAAGTCCTCAAATATACTTCTTGACTTATTAATTCAGTTATTAAGTTTTTCAATAGTTTTGAGTCTTTTTGTCTGATATTTTCTGATTTGTCAAACATTTCAACCAATGTTTATATATTCCATTTTTATATGTTCCAACTATTATTTTTCTATTACTATTTATTTAGGGCTTAAGCAAGTGTTGTCTTACACATTCTGAGGCATGTGGGGTGTGTGTGCGTTCATGACAGTTAACCTCATTTAATTGTACATACCATGCTTTAGTTTGTTGTTGTTGTTGTTTGCACTACATTATTCTATAGTGTTTGATTTTAAATTGCTCTCTCCAGTTTCTCTGGTTTATGCATCCCTGCATGACTTTTTCCTTTCCTTAGTTTTCCCCCACTTTTTATAAAGTTTTATTTATTTATTTATTTATTTGACAGAGATAGATATCACAAGTAGGCAGAGAGGCAGGCAGAGAGAGGGGGAAGCAGGCTCCCCGCTGAGCAGAAAGCCCATGCAGGCTCTATCCCAGGACCCTGAGATCATGACCTAAGCCAAAGGCAGGGGCTTAACCCACTGAGCCACCCAGGTGCCCCCCCACCCCATTTTTTATATAGATATTTGCTTAACTATGTTTCTTGTGGACAACTTGATAGATCTGAGAATGTGTACATATGTGTGTATGTAACTCCTTTCTTGGTCTGATGATATACCTTATACCAGTTTATTGTAGTGATTGTGATGTAACATTTTTATTCCTTTCTTGACTTTCATTGCAAGTGTTTACTATTCTGTTGTTTTGAAAATCATGCATTCCATACAAATTTTTCTTATAGTTCTCTTCATTTACTCAAACTCATGGTTGTTTTTGTTTGTTTTTTGTGAAACTTGTGTTTTTATAACACTATCAGTTACTTAAACTTGTGGAATTAGATATGGATATGCTTAAGTATTTACACATGTAGACTCTTTTAGAAAAAATAATATTTTACTAAGCTATTTACATATAATTTTCTCCCATATAGACCTTTATCTTGATTTTTGTCTCTTCGAAAGAGTATGTATTTTAAGAGTAGGCTAATCTTTTGTCTCAGTTTCCATGAGCCAGGGCTAGTTTACCCTTTGACCAATATAATTATAAATATTAATCGATTAATAAGTATTTAGCTTATTAAAATTAGCCATAGCTTAGATAATAAATTATATGATTACCTTATATAGGAACTTTTTAAGAGGATATAATTAAACATTCTGAGACATTTTATTTCTCAGAATAATTTCGCTTTTCAATTAAACAAGACTTCTATTGAATGTAAAGAATGAGTCTGAAGTTATTGGAAGATTTTACTTTGAAGTGTCCTGTACTTGTCATTGATGATGTTGAAGTCATCTGTTAATCTAAGCTTAGATCTCCTGTAGGTGAACTGCTCCTTTTTTATTCAGAAATCTTTTAGAAGGTTTGGTTTTGGTTTTTAGGTTATAAAGTTTCAATGACAAGCTCCATTGTGGGCTCATTTCTCAGTTTTTAAACAACTTCACTGAAATATAATTGTCATATAAAATGTGCACGTATTTACTGTACACTATATGATGGATTTGAACATATATATTCACCTATGAAACCATTATCATAATTAAGGTAATAAATATATTCATCACCTCCAAGTTTCCTCCCACCCTTGTGTTTGCTTGTGTGTGTGTGTGTGTTAAGAAGACAACTTGAGATTCAACTTAAATTGCACAGTAGCTTTAACTATTTGTGCTATGTTGTACAGCAAATCTCTAGAAATAATTTATTTGAAACTTTGTAATTGCTGAATATCGAACCACCATTTTCCTTCCTCCCTAGACTCTGTTCTGCTAATATGAGCTTGAATATTTTAGGTACCTCATATAAAAAGTATCATATAATATTTGTCCTTCTGTGTCTGGCTTATTTCACTTAGCACAATGTCCTTTATGTGCACCCAAGTTGCCCCATAGGACAAGATTCCCCTCTTTTTTTAAGGTTGAATAATATTCTCTTGTATATATAACATCAACAAATACTTAGATTGCTTCCATTTCTTGGCTATCATGAGTAATGCTGTAATGGACAGGGGAAAGCATATATCTCTGAGATTCTAATTTCAATTCTTTTGAATACATACTCAGATGTGCGATTGCTGAATCATACACTGGTTATATTTTTAATCTGTTGAAAAAGCTCCATACTGTCTTCTGTAGTGTCTGTACCACTTTATAATCTCATCAAGATTATACAAGATCGAACAAAAGTTTCAATTTCTCCACATTCTCAGTAAAACTTATCCTTTTTTTTTTTTTTTATAAAACCATCCTAATAGGTGTAAGGTAACATTGATTTTCATTTCCTAGATACTATGTGATGTTGAACATTTTTTCATTTACCTATTGGCCACTTGTATGTCTTTGGAGAAGTGTCTATTTAGGCCTTTAGCTCATTTATAATTGGGTTACTAGTTTTTTGTTTTTTGTTTGTGTGTGTGTGTTTGTGTGTGTGTGTGTGTGTATTTACCATTAAGTTGTATGTGTCCCTTACATATTTTATATATAAACCCTTCATCAGATATATGATTTCTAAATATTTCCTCCCACTCTGCAGGTTATGTTCTTTAAATTTTTGGCTGAATTCACTGGTAAAACTATCTAGTAGCTTTACTCACTTGCTATCCTTTGTTGTTAGGTTTTTGATTACTGAGTCAATTCCTTACTCATTATTGGTTTGTTCAGATTTTCTACTCATAATTCTGTCCAGATAGGTATGATTCTAGGAATTTATCCACTTCCTCTAGGTCATCCAATTTATTGGTGGATAATTGTTCATAGTAGTGTCTTATGACATTTTTATTTCTGTGTATCAGTTGTAATGTCTCTTCTTTCGTTTATGATTTTGAGTTTTCTCTCTTGCTTTCCTTAGTCTAACAGTTTGTCAAATTTGCTAATCTCTTCAAAACAACAACTCTTGGTTTCATTGATTTTTTCCCTATTGTTTATCTATTTTTTTTTTAAGATTTTATTTACTTCTTTATTTAAGAGATGGAAGCAAGGAGCAGAGGGAAAGGCAAAAGTAGACTCTACACCAAGCGCAGAGCCCTAGAGGGAGCTCATTCCCACAACTTTGTGACCATGACCTGAGCCAACACCAAGAGTTGGATGTTTAACCAGCTGAGCCACCCAGGCATCCCTGTTTCTCTGTTTCCTATTTTGATTACTTCTGATCTAATCTTTGTTATTTCTTTTCATCTATTAATTTGGGGCTTAGTTTGTTATTTTTTGTTTTGTTTTTGGTTCCGTGAGGTACAAAGTGACAAACTTGTTCCTTGTTAAAACTATTTACTTTTAGTTTTTTTTAATTTAGTATTTTTTAACGTAGTATTTGCTAACACTGGGCAAAGCAGGATCAGCGACAGAATATGAATTAATAATTTTAAAATAGAACATCGTCTGGGTGGTTCAGTCCTTAAGCGTCTGACCTTCGGCTCAGGTCATGCCTGGGACTGAGCCTTACATGGGGCTCCCTGCTCAGTGGGAAGCCTGTTTCTCCCTCTCTCACTTCCCCTGCTTGTGTTCCCTCTCTCACTGTGTCTCTGTCAAATAAATAATACAAAATAATACAAAAATACAAATTCTTAAAGGGATGGGAAAAAAAAAACAAAACCAAAAACATACCAAAAAAGCACCAATGTCCATATCTGTGGCATATAAAACCAGGCTTTGGGAATGGATAACCCCAGGTTCTAGAGAGAAAAGCATGTACTGTCTTTACCGAAGTTTTAAAAAATAATAGTTAGCATAATTAACTAAATAGTATATAATAAAATTGATTAAACAGTGGTCTTTTTTTTTTTCTATTAGAAAATGGTCTGCTTTCTATAACCATGATGCTCTGGAAAAGCTAAATAACTTCAATTATAAAACAAAGAAGAAAGCTGAAGAAAAACAAACATCACTTTGTTGCTCTAAGTGCTAAAAAAATATATGGGTACATTGATTTTAATTATATATAACAATTATACAGAACAATGCATTTTCATTGCTTCTTTTTCAATAGACATTGATTTCTACATGCAGTTTAATTTGGAGAAATTCCAGTTATAAAGTTGTCCCCTGACAGGTATAGGCTCAGCTACACGGCCTCATTTTAAAAGCAAGTTCATAAGGGAGGAGTATGATGTGAGTTCTTTTCAGGCTCATTTAATATCTCTAGCTTCTGTGGTACTGCACATACCTGAGTTAAAATAGCAGGTTTGACATGCCCTATGAAAGGACAGCTTTCATAAAATCAAAACAACAGAACTTGAGTTACTTTAATTATGTTACATGATGTGAATATTTAGAGATTTTGGGTTTACCATTAAAAAGGGTATAAAATGCATAGCAAAACTATATGTTTCTAGTAAGTGGAAATTTTAATTCACACATAAAATAACTGAATTTGAAATTTTAAAAATTAAATATTAGAAATATCATTTTAAGTCATTTTAAGTCATTTTTTAAATTAAAGAATGAATCAATAGGATAGCAACTATTTAGAAAATAATATGGTTATATAGGAGAAATGATAATACTGATTGACAAATATAAATGGTTCAACACTGGATCATATTCAAGCAAGATGTTTAGTCTGTTTCTTTACTGAGCAAATTGATTCCACCAAATAGCTTCAGCAACATTCCTTTTTACTAATTGCTTTTGGTCAACTTACTTTTTTTTTTTTTAAGATTTTATTTATTTACTTGACAGAGAGAGATCACAAGTAGGCAGAGAGGCAGCCAGAGAAAAAATAAGGGAAGCCAGCTCCCTGCTGAGCAGCGAGACAGATGTGGGGCTTGATCCCAGGACCCTGGGATCATGACCTGAGCTGAAGGCAGAGGCTTTAACCCACTGAGCCACCCAGGTGCCCCAGGTCAATGTACTTTTTAAAACAGGCTTTATTTTTTAAAAGAGTTTTAGATTTAAAGAAAAATGTACATAGTGCAGGAAGTTCCCATATACCTCACACCCAGTTTCCTCTATTATTAGCATCTTACATAAGTATGGTGCATTTGTTATAGTTAATTAAACAATATTAGTATATTTTATTTTATAAAGTACATACTTACTAGAGACTGGATGTTTGTATTCCCCCAAAATTCACTGGTGAAACCTAACTCCAATATATTGGTATTAGGAGGCAGGGCTTTTGGAAAGTGATTAAGTCATGAAGGTAGAGTCCTCATGATTGAGATTAGTGTCCTTTTAAAAGGGATTCCAGAAAGCTAGTTTGTCTTTCCTCACAAGGCCACATGAAAAGGTGGTATAAACAGAAGTAGGTTCTCACTTGGCACTGAATATACTAGCACCTTAATCTTGGAACTTCTCACTTGGCACTGAATATACTAGCACCTTAATCTTGGAGCTTCCCAGACCCCAGATGGTGAGAAATAAATTTCTGTTGTTTATAAGCCACCCAATGTATGGTATTTTGTTACAGTAACTTCAACGGGCTAAGATAATAATTCATTATTTTATTATTATTATTTTATTTATTATTATTATATTATTTGTTATTTTATTATTTTATTAGTTCATTCATATTTCCTTAATTTTTCTCTAATGTGATTTTTACTATCACAGAATCCCATCCAGGATACCCTATACATTCAACTGTCATATTTCCATAGGCTCCTCTTGGCTGTGACAGTGGGAAAGTTTATATTTTCCTTACTTTAAAACTTTTAACAGTTTTGAGGAGTACTGGTCAGGTCTTTTATAGCACATCTGCCTGTTGGAATTTGTCTAATAAACATTCTTGATTAGACTTTGGTTATAGGCTTTTGAGATGAAGACACCAATTAAATTGACATTTTTGTCATATTATAACTAGAGTATATACTATCAACATTATTATAACTGCTGGGATTGACCTTGATCATCTTGTTGAGATGGTGTTTTCCAGGTTTCTCAACTGTAAAATTCTTTCTTATTTACCCTTTCATACTGTATTCTATTGAAGGAAGTCACTATGTGCAGTCTTTACTTATTCTTTGAACTTTTCTTATTCTGTGAACAAGTTGTTTGCTTCAAGTCTAGCTATCGGGGCCTCTATTAGTTGGCTCCAATATCTCTTTGACATAGCCACCATCTTTATGTGTTTTTTTTGGGGGGGGGCACTTTTTAACTTTCTGACAGTATTAAGATATTCCAAACCCTTCTTATATATTTCCTGCTCCTATCCTACAATCAACCATTTCTCTAAACAGTCTTAGCAACTTTAATTGGAGAATGGTATTAGAAAACAAAATCTGGGCCCTAGGTGTGTTCACTGTGACTGTGGTCATTGTTTCTAGGCATTTTTAGCTGACAGAGCAAAGGAATATGTTAGTATATACTAATCAATGTGGATATGTATTTTCATATTTAATCATTTGTACACTGAGCTAAATATGGGTTCAAATATACCCAACTCTAGTCCATTATTGCATGGAACTAGACTTTTCCCCTTGATTATCGATAACCTTCCACTCCATTTGTAAGAAATTTGGCTTCTCCTAATAACCATCAATTTACATCACTTCAATTTTTGGTAAATGTGGAGAGTAATATCAAAATTGTTAACCTATACTGCCAACGGAAACAACTTTTATCAGCTAGAATGTGGTGCTTATATAAAGTTCATTGGGCCTTTAATCTTACAATTTTCAATCATTCCCAAAGTTACTTAGATCAGCATCTTTCCTTAACTCTTTCAGTGTGGTTATTTCAAACAATTATAATAAAGATTTTCTTTTTTTTTTTTTTTTGGTCATGTTCTGCAAGAGAATCTTCCAGCCCCTTAAGTGAGTTTTTTTTCTTTTAATTTTCCTGTATTGAAGTTTACACTTTCTGCTCTTAAGTTTTATGGGTTTTGACAAATGCATATTATTTTTTATAAACCATTACTATATCATGCAGATTAGTTTCACTGCTCTGAAAAATGTTCCTATGCTTTATTGTTCAAGTGATTTTTTGGTCTGGCCACCATAAACTACATATGAGAGATAATATGGAGCTCAATCTTCATCAGGAAAGAGGAAACGAACTTTCCAGTTAAAGCAATACACCCCAAAATATATGAAAACATAAATGTATAAAAGGTATTCAGGGAGGAGTTGATAGGCTAGACTATGAAGCACTTGGTTCATTTTACATGGTAGGAATATCAGAAATAATATTGATCAAATGGATTATAGTCCAATTCTCTTGAAAAACCAACCAAATACATTTTAAATGTTATTCTTATGGATTTGGGAGCTATTAAGATTTTGAAAAGTAAACTTTAGCCTATAAAACCTTTAACTTATAGTTAATGTAAACTCCTCAAATATAACAAGCCACTGTCTCAGTTCTCATATAATTAAATACTGACAGAAGTCTGGAATTCTATTTCTTTATAAAAAGAAAGACAATGAGTCATTCTCCTGTGAATTTCTAACATTCTTAAATCAGTATAGATAAATATCACATTTTTGTGATGTTTTCATTTACAACTCTGTCAATTAGCACTGCTCAGAAGTGCACTAAATAGTCTCCAAGTGGCTTGGAAGAGTTAATGTCTCCCTAAATACCTAATTTTCTACCCAGGACTGACAGAGACACAGGAGTAAACATATACCAATGGCATTTAGTAGCACTGAAATAAAGTGAAAAAGAATCTAAGCATTTTCTTTCATCTCTTCAGGGCATTATTTCTGTCTACTGTTCACCTGCTCTAATTACCCTGGAAGCTCACTTAAATTGCATTTTTTCTGCTACTAACAAGATGAGCCAGATTTTCCCCAGTGCCAAAGACAGTATCATCAACAAAAAGTCTTGATTCTACCCTAGTGACTTCAAAGTGTTAATCCATCTCACTGGATGCTTATCTAGGTTCCAAGGAATGGCACGCTCCAGGGAGAATTTGGCTCAATGAGAGATGGCTTTAGTACACAAGCAATGTTACTGTTCAATTTGCTTTTCTTATATTTACATTAGGTAAATGTTGGCAACAAAACTTAGATTCTGCAGCAAACATAGCACTATGCCTGCTGCTCATGTTGGGCTTTTTTTCAGGTCAATTAGTGCCTCCTAAATTCTTAAAGCGGGTGCTAATCTGGTACTTAAACTGCTGAGACATTTGGCTTATTTGCTCTGTAAAAAAAAGTTGCAAGTACTTTCTATAAAAGTTTAGGAGCATAAGTGAATAAACACACACATTATTTTCCCTTATTAACCTTAATTTTTTTAAAATAAGAAACATATTAAAAATTAAACCTTAGTTTAGAAACACTTTAAACAGCTTTCCTCTTAAAGAAAATACATGACTAGCATAGCTTGATTTGCTTCTCTACGTTAATTCTCTATTTCTAACTTAATCTTTAATTTGCTAACACCAGTGAATTAGTGCATAAAATTCAGCATCTTCTTCAATATGGACTTAAGAAGCATTTTAGAAGAGTTCTCCATGAACAGATTTGTGTTTCAGATCATTTTAACAAAAAGAAAGGAAGGAAGGAAGGAAAGAAGGGAGGGAGGAAGGAAGAACACTGCATGAATAAATAAACACACATTGTTTGGATGTAGTTATCCACCAAATATCCATAGAAAATGTACTAACCCACTATGGTTCTATTAGGGATTTGTGTTAAAGAGCAGAATATAACATAGGCACTAGACCTAAAGCATTCATTATCTAGGAGGTGATATATAAACAAATCATAATACACTGTGAGAACCCCAGGAAGCTATAACAGCATACAAGGGTATGAATTTTTGATCAATTCTGCCAGGGTTTATAGGACACTATATAAGCTTCCTGAAAGAGATTATACCTAAACTGGACTATAAAATATAAAATTATGGAGTTTTCAAGAGTATAAGAAGAAACAGCCTGGGTGGAAGAAAAATAAGTTCAAAAAAAAAAAAAAAAAAAGAGAGAGCATCATTTGCTTGAAAAAAAAAAAAAAAAAAAGAACTGTAGAGTGCACTGGTATAAAGTCAGTAAGACAGCTCAGCAATGCAGAAGTTGAGACTATACATTTAAGGGCCTAACAATGACATTACTCACACACCATGTTAACCAGCTTAATTTTTTCCTGTGAGTCAGTTCTTACAATTCAGCATGTAGACATAATCTTGAGGAATTTGTAAATGCAAATCCTGGATCTTTCACCCCCAAAGAATCTGATTTGGAAGGTCTTGTTAAAACCTAGGATTCTGAATTTTTACCAGGCTTTGCAGGATATTTTAAGACATACCATTGTTTGAGAAACAGGGCAGTAGATGGTAGGGGAGCTTAAGAATGGTGTTGAGCAGGAAAGAGACATAATCAGATTTGTGTTTTAGAAAATTTTTGAGCAGCAATACAGATTACATGAAAGAGAATGGAAGCAAAATTGAGGAAGACAAATTTTAACCTTGTTAATTTGTTCACTTATACTTATTGAACATCAAGTATGGGCCAGGATCTGTACTGAATATGACATATGTCACAAGTCTGCCGATGAGATAGGTAGTTTTTCAAAGTATTCACAGCTCATTAGCTCTCAGATCTCTTACTGTGACCTATGGCCTCATGAGGAAACGCTTGCACAGCTATTTTATTGATGCATTCTAGGGCTCATGAGGAGCCAAACAGTGAAGAGAATGAACTGAGGACAATGAAAGCAGCAACAGTAGGATTTTGTGCCTCATTACATGTGAAGGGAGAGTAAGAGAGTGGTTTGGAAGCTCTGTAAAGACTTCTGGCTGAGCCACCAATCCACAAGTCCAAATAGGTTATACACAAAGAACAAGTTAGATTAGATGAAGTATTCGGAAACAATGGAAAAAAAATGCAGCTTTGGGTGCTTATAGGGATTATATATATGTAACCATTTGGTCTTTACAACTGGGGAATAAACCTTCTTACCCTGAAAAGTCAGATATATTCACTGCTATTAAATAAATGGGCACAGACCATACATTGCTAATAATATGTATTGCTTTTTCTTCTATTCAGAAAATGGATCAATTTTGTTTTTATTATTTGAAATGATTTTAGAAGTAGTTAGTTGTAAAGGAACAAATCGTAAACTTTAGAAAGCATCTTTCCATTTTGTACTTTCCAGTCTGGCATCTGAATGAGAACTGAAGTGTGATCTTGATAATGAGCATTGCTGCTTGCAGCACTGTCCTTACCCTACCCCCCCTCACCCCAACCACTCAACATGCCTCCCAACATAGCCTATGACCTCTCCTTGCCTTTGTTGACTAGTTATGAATTGCTGCTTTACTTGTCCTGCAAATCTAGCAGATGAGATTTGAAGCTTCTCTAAGGAATCACACTGGTAATATAATTAACAAAGGCAATAATGAAATGAAGGTAATTTTAGGGTATCAGGAATAACAGTTTCAGAAGAAGGCTGGAGTAAATGTATGCAGAGAAGAGAAAAGATTTCCTGGGCCTTAATATAGAACTCTTTGTTGATGAGAAGACTTGACATTTTCACAATATGCTTCATGGGCAGCAACCTTTCACAGTCAGCCACAGACATTGCCTTTCTCACTTCTCACAAGCATCTCTGAAAGAAGTGGTAGCTTTCAGGATTTTTGTTGTTGTTGTTACTGAAAATACCTCATTTGTAAAGAAAATTAAATACTATTCTGTCTTATAGCCACTTTTTTATGATTCTGTGTTTGCTACATAATTGAAATATACATATACATAAAATTTGCAAAAGTACCAGGTTTTAAGTCATTACCTTATAGGGTTCCCAGCCTTCTAAGAGGCTATGTACCCCTATTTCCCCGGTGTTTCCCTCATCATTTTTTGAGACTTTGTATAATTTTATTTATGTGGAAGTTTTTCTAGTACAGAAATGAAATAGTTTTTGAATTTGATAGAATGATAACAGTTTAATAGCAGTTAATATTTATTGAATATTTACTGTGAGCACAGTCCTTTAGTTTCTAAGTGATCCACATGCATTAATTCAATTTCTCCTTAAAAGAACATAAAGAAGTTGGTACTATTACCAGCTCCCTATTACAGATGTAAACCTAAATTAAAGAGGCTTTTTAAAATTGGCGTCACTTTTGACACTTTCTTCACTCTGTTAATTAATGTAATTGCTCCACCTGCCTTCTAATTTCCAAAGTTTAGCTGTATCTCTCAACTGCTGTTACCTCGTTATTCACTCTGTTGTTATATATGATTATCTGCCTTTAATTCAATTTGCCACTGTCACAGAATTCCAGTACAGAGCAAAAATATATCTATGTATCCTCCATGTTTCATCAGAATTCTGCAAAGCATTTTTCATATGAGAAGAATTATACACAATTTCTGTGTTTTATTTATTTACTTTCTAAGGCAGTCATTGTTGTTGACAACACAAAAGGATTAAGCTCATGTGGGAGTCCAGATCTCCTAAGGAGCAGATGCCAATGGTATTACACATTCAAGAGATTTATGAGAAGAAAGGCTTATAAGGCAAAACAGAGAACGCTAAGATAGCTGGGAAAGGTGTCAAGTGCACAAGGCTGGTCTGAGCCTTATGAGGGAGAGAAGGAAAGATGGTTAAATCGGAGAATCTTAGACTGTATTGCAGTTATTAAAAAACTGGCAAGTCTGATGAGGACTCCTTAAGCCAATGTTAGTCTTCTGGGGACTATTCATTTTCTAGGAATGGACCTGATTTAGTATTACTGCTGTATGTAACCACTGGCTGGAACCAGCCTATGAGAAGCCTTGACCTGGTGCAAACATGGCCATGAATTTCAGAATGCAATTCCTGCAGTTAGAGGTCTGAGAGATGCATTTTCATGCTACCACAGCCAACAATGATCTATTAGATGTTCATGTTCTGTATATAAAAATCACGTGTGGGGCACCTGGGTGGCTCAGTGGGTTAAAGCCTCTGCCTTCAGCTCAGGTCAGGATCCCAGAATCCTGGGATCAGCCCCACATCAGGCTCTCTGCTCAGCAGGGAGCCTGCTTCCTCCTCTCTCTGCCTGCCTGCCTCTCTGCCTACTTGTGATCTCTGTCAAATAAATAAATAAAATCTTTTAAAATAAATAAATAAATAAAAATCACGTGTATAATGCATGAATCAGTAAGATGCTATTAGATAGATTATTTTACTGCCTTTTTTCTTTTAATTTTAAACATGGCTTTAAAAAGGAGAGAATAAATATGAATTTGTCTAAAGGATTTTGTAGCAGACTTCTTAGGAGTCCAAAGTAACAAGAGCTTTTAGCTAGTTTCTTGCCTTAAGCCAAATGGCTTTTAGGTAAAGGTTTTACTTCTACAAAAGGATGAGCAGATATTGATTAGACAGAGAAGCTTTGGGAGAAAGATGATGAAGACAATTGTGTTTAAGAATAGAAATATTGCTGGGAGATTTGAAAGGTTTGTATCTAAATAATATATTTAGAAGACTGTGAGGGAAATAGAAAAAATAAACTAAGATGGGAGCCTGACAACTCAAATTCTTTTTATTTTTATTTAATTTTTTTTGTAAGATCAACTTGGAAAAAAGATGGGGAAAACTACGCTACAGAGCATTGGAGAAGTACTAGGTAAAGAGTTTTTGCAGTGAAGTATATGGATCTTGGACTTGAATGATGATCTAATTAGAATTCGTCCTAGAATTTTAAGGAGGCAGGAGTTAAAATACAATAATGGGTTGTGTATATAACCATTTAAGACTTACATAAAGAGAGATTAAGATCTAGAACATGCATACATATATTTGCTGGCCTTAAAGAGAAATTTTGAAATTTCCTCTCATTTAGAGTAAATCAAATATGATTTATCTTATTTATATGCTAGCTACTTTTTAGATTCATAATACATGAGCGATTAAGTGTCTGAAATTTAACCCATTGGCTATTACAACTATTTACCATTACTACATCTTGTATTGATTTCCCAGTTATTCTTACTCAATGGAGCCTATAGGAAATATTTTCCCTCTGTTCTTTCCCACTGACCCTAGCAATTTAAGGTTTAAATAAATTAATTTCATAGCAAGTTTGCTGCTTTTCTTTTGCCTTTCTACCTTTCTGAATTGTCCCTGTTTATTTTTTTCAATTATTTGAAAATTATAAATACTATTTGGTTTCTCTTAGTGGGTAACTTTAATTTTTTGTCAATTTTGATATATTCATCACTATCTAAACTCCCTTCTGAGAGAAGAATGACTAGCTTACATTCCCTTAACCTCTTGCAGTGTCCATATTTTATTTTGCATCATTAATGAATCCATTATTTTTTATTAAACTCTGATTCTAAGCTTTATGATCAAAAAATCAGACAAGGCCTCGGCCTTCATCTCATCTGGATTCTAATAAAGAAAGAGAGACTATTTACATGTATTAAAATAAATAAAACATTGCTAACTGTTATGTCTAAAGAATGGAATAAATAATGAGGTGTGGTAAATGAGAAGAGTGGCCAAATTTAGGTAAGTTTTTCATAAATGTATTTACTGAAATGTGCTAAAATTAATTTCTTAGCACAGAGGACACCACTGGCATATTAATTCTATTCTTAACTCTTCTTCTAAGTATGTCATAAATCCGAATCTGATAAATATATTTTAATTCTGGTTCAATTATATTACCTGGTATCTGCTTAATCTGGATGACAGACACCATTCCTAAGAATATATATTAACCCCAGAGGTTTGTTAAGTGTATTTAGCTTGAGGATTGCAAACCTAAGCATTGTGTTAAATAACAGTTCATTTAGGGTGTCTTCTGTCATATCAACAAGTGGTTCCTGAATGCAAGGAAAATGGCTGCTCCGCACTGGTAGGCACACTCCCACTGGATGTCTGTTGTCAGCTGAGGCTTTCTGGTGTGCAACCCAGCTAGGATGTACCATAGTGGCTAGAATGACATTTGGCAGCAAAACCTGCTGAGGCCTATTTTGGAGAAACTAGGTCTAAATGGCTTTCTTGCTTGCTCCTTTGTGCCCACCAGGAAATAACAGTGGTATGTCTTCAGGTTTAACCAATGATCAGTACTGTAGTCCTTTGTCTATGTCTATAATGACTGAAATACACAAAAGCCCTCCTCAATTTACAACATCAAATCAGCTGTGTCTACTGTAAATAATAATCAATATAAATAGTCGAGGGGGAATAGTATGAAGACCCCTAATCTTAAACTTTTCCAAATAGATTTTTGAAATCCTCAAAGGATAGGAATCACTACAGTATTTTTTTTTTAATGCAACAATTAGTAGCATAATATGGAGAGTTAGCCTGGGAACTAGGAAATGTGGTTCAGATGATTAGTCTGCTACTGAGTTACTGTGTAATAATGGGCAGTTGACCTAAAGCTGTTATTCATTTGCAAAAATGTGGCTAAGAATGTCTATATTACAAGCATTATTGATGGGGACATCCACCATGAGATATCTCACAGGATAGTGCTTACTGCATTTTCATTGCTTTTCTTTCTGGATCTCTTATTAAACCATTGCATTACTTCATGTGTACAGTTTGCATTTCCTGATTCTCAGTTTTCACATGTAAAAGAAAAGGATGAATTGAATCATCTTTTGACCTTTCTATTTTATATTTCTTAGTCCTTGGTAAGAAAAGGCATCTAACAAAGCTGACTATTAATTAAGGGAACTGCCTCATGAAGTAATCAACACCTAATGTCTGTAACTGTGTTGAAAGATGATGTTGAACCACTAAACTGTACTCCTGAAAATGGTATCACACTATATGCTAAGTAGAATTTAAATAAAAACTTAAAAAAATAAAAATGCAAAAAAAGAGAAGATGCCATCTATAATAAAATTCAATTTACAGAAAATTTATAAACTGATAAACAGATGTGTTGTATTTGGACTATACACTTATTTCTTTAAAAGAATAAATGAGTAGCCAATACTTAAATGTGGTGCCTTTGATGGGGTGGGGGTCCCCAAATGTGGAGTGAGGATCTGGTAGAAGCCTGTGGTGCTGGTGATGAAAGAATTCACATGAGGCAGAACAAAGCAGATAGAAGTTTAGTGAATATACTGCAAAGGTATGTGGGCAGGAGAGCAAAGGAGAGGCTGTCTGCAAGGAGGTGGGTGGGCACTGTTTTTATCTTTTTTTTTTTTTTTTAAGATTTAATTTATTTAACCGAGAAAGAGAGAGAGAGAAAGAGAGAGAGAGAGAGAGCAAGTGCGCAGGCACACAAGCAGGGGGAGTGGCAGAGGGAGAGGGAGGAGACAGACTCCCCACCCTCCTCCATGCAAGGAGCCAGACCTGGGGCTAAATCATAGGATCCAAGGATCATAACCCCAGCCAAAGGCAGAGACTTAACCAATAGAGCCACCCAGGCTTCCCTGGGAACTGTTTTTAATAGTGGAAGGTGAGGAGGTATGGCAACATATGACATTCCCCCTCTTTTGGTAACTGTGCCTCTTTGTAAGTAGCCCTTTGGTCATTTAGGGCCTATGGATATTTCTGGGTGGGTCTCCTGATGGGCCTCTCTGTATTCAGCTAGGTGGTTGCTGTGGGCCTTTCTGCACTCCATTGTTCAAGCCTGCTTGCCTAAAAGCAGCCTCTACATTAATGGCTTCAAAATAAAAAAATAAGATTTTCTGTTTTATTCTTAAAAAATGGCAGCCCTGGAACTGCTCGTTCTGTTAGATCAAAGGCTAACGTTCAGCTCAAATAGGGTCATTTTTCTCTTTGGGTCAGACCTAATTATAATTTTCAGAGAGCTCCTCAGTTCCCACTGTGTCTTCCAATTCCACTTTTTTTTAATAACCTCCCTGGATCCCATAAGCGTTTGAATTTGTTGCCCCCAGTCTGAAGGTTTAGGGAGAAGACCTGAAAATCCTTCTCATTCCAAATATCCATTCTTTATATGTACTTTTAAAGTACAGTTTGTGGCAACAGCATCAAATGCTTAACTATTTCAAAATGTTAGATTTCTTGAAAAACAATGTGTGCTTATTTAGAATTTGGTCATATTAAGATGATTTTATGATTTTTTTCCAGGACATGAGGTGTCAGTTGAAAGAACAATGACGTCTGACAGATAGCTAGTCTCAAGATTAAGTATATTGGGAAAAGTATCTCAAGTATAGAACTTAAACTTGCAAACATAAATTTTGAAGTAAAAGAAAACATCATACATACTGTATAGCTTTTGAATTTCCAAATATTCGCAAATGCAGCTCCTCCACACTTCCTATCTGAAAATTTAAAAACTTTAAACTTAATTTTAAATTTAAAAATTTAAAAATAGTATTTTTCCAAACTTCCACACTTATAAAAATTTCTGTAGCCAAGATTTCCAATCTCTGGGAATTCTTTTTTGAATCTCCAAAATAAGTCAAATGTTTAGTCTTTCATTTGTAAAGGTCCTAAGTTTTAACTTTTTTAAGGGGGGGTGGCAAATTATACCTAGTATAGTTAATAACTCTATTAAATTGATGAATACAAATACTGTATTTCTATGAGTTAATTCTTCTGAATGAAAGAACTCTCACCTTTTGTTTCTAGTGGGAAACATTTAATGACCAAACCCCCCCACCCCCAAAAAAATAACAACAAAAAAAACCTTCTAAGAGAACACAAATAATATGCAGTAAATACCAGTAGGCCCTGTAGATCAGTGGACATACACAAAAGAAAATGAGCCAGTTACTTTCAAGTTATATAAATGTTCCCAAATTTATCAAAGACTACCTCATATTCACTATTTCATTTCATTAAACTTTATTTCCATATTTATTTAGGGAATTATTCAAGAACTATAGTTACTAAGGAAGTAGTCAGGTATTTAGCAATCACCAGGAAGCTTTGCTGATTCATTTCCATATTGTAACACTGTGGGATTTTCATACTCAACTAATTGCACTGCACATTTGATGATTCAACCACCAATTCCACTGATACAGCTAAACACTTTGAAGTTACAATTGCTGAGTTTTAAACTGCCTTATAGTTTGTGCAGCTTGATTTTCTGATTAGGCAGCCTGATTTAATAATTTAGCTCTAAATGTAGTACAATTTATTAATCATGCCTTAGTCATTACTGACAAAAGTTGAATGTTTAAATTCTGGATTTATCATTTCCTACTCCCATTGGCTCACATTTTAAGTTCAACTACTATAAATTTTAGAGGGAATTTTCAAGTGCTAAATTTGTGATATGACTTACACTACCTTGTAAAATTAAATTATTTTGTAATTTTAAATGATATAAACAAACTACTTTGCAAAATAAAAATTACTTTATCATTATAAAATAAGCAAATTTATTTAAATATATCTTTTTAATATTTTTCTTTTTTACATCAAAATACATTTCTAAAATTCTTAATATATCAGATAATATATCTTATCTAAGGAAATTAAATAGAAAACTCATATGCACATATTTATGTGTATATATAATATTGATTTGTGATATATATTCAGTTACAATATCATACAATATTATAGCAAACTCTTTTCCAAAGAAAAAAATTTGAAAAATCTGACTCAACCAATATTATGCGCATACATTCTTTTTTTTTAAAATAATTTTATTTATTTATTTGACAGACAGAGATCACAAGTAGGCAGAGAGGCAGGCAGGCAGAGAGAGGGAGAGGAGGAAGCAGGCTCCCCGCTGAGCAGAGAGCCCGATGTGGGGCTCGATCCCAGAACCCTGGGATCATGACCTGAGCCGAAGGTAGAGGATTCAACCCACTGAGCCACCCCGGCACCCCCATGCTCATACATTCTTATTCATACATTATTTTCTTCACAAAATTTCTTAAGGTATAAAAATTTGGGGGGTGCCTGGGTGGCTCAGTGGGTTAAAGCCTCTACCTTCGGCTCAGGTCATGATCCCAGCGTCCTGGGATCGAGCCCCACATCGGGCTCTCTGCTCAGCGGGGAGCCTGCTTCCTCCTCTCTCTCTCTTCTCTGCCTGCCTCTCTGCCTACTTGTGATCTTCATCTGTCAAATAAATAAATAAATAATCTTTGAAAAAAAAATTTGGTTATGCATAATGAAAAAGTTCTAGAGATATGGTGTAAAACATTATGCTTATAGTTAACAGTAATGTACTGAACACTAAAAATTTTTGCTAAGAGTGTAGATTTCATGTTATGTGTTTTGCCACAACATATATCACATAAAGTTAAACAAGGATATACATCACCTAATTATGGCTATATCATAGTTGAGACAGTAACACTTTCACTTACTCAGGGAATATTTTGGGGCACTACAGTGTACCAGAGATGCTCAAACTGGCAAGATTCACAGACAGAGAGGATAACAATCATGTGAAAGTTTTACAAATGCCATGATGGAATATGTACACAGTGCTTCAGCAACAGGAATGTAATATACATTGAGAATGATCAGAAAAGTCTTTTCAGGGGAAAGGGGACATAAACAGAAAGAAAGATCGGAGTTCACAAGGCACAAGGGAGAAAGAACCTTCTAAATAAAAGAAACAACATATGAGAAATCAACAATGCCAAGGATCATGGCAAATATGGGAACATCACCCTGCAGGTGAATCACTACTCCTCTGTTCCTAAATTATATAATGAGTACTGGCGAACATGTAAGTTTTACTCACTCCTCACTCATAGTAGATATAACCTTACTAAAAACCTGTTTTGTTTTCTTTTTATATTTTCCAATATGATTTTTAAAAATTTTTAACATATAATGTATTATTAGCCCCAGGGGTACAGGTCTGTGAATCATCAGGCTTACATATTTCACAGCACTCACCATAGCACATACCCTCCCCAATGTCCATAACCCCACCACCCTCTCCCTACCCTCTTCCCCCTGGCAACCCTCAGTTTTAAAAACCTGTTTTTATATTATGATATAAATCAACTGACTGGTACATATATTCCAGGTACCTTAAAATAAAGAGTGCTTTATGATTTTCAAAAAGCCTCAATTTGCTCTATCTCATGCCCTTTAAGAAATTTTGTGATGTATGAATGGTAAATATTAACTCAACTTCAGAAATAGACACAAAGTGATTTGTTCAATAACACAAATCTAGTAAGTGACAGAGATTTGACTCTAAGAAGACTCTCTTTTCATCTAGGGTATAAATAATACACTAGACAATAGATGATTTTAATTTGGATAGTTCCAGATTATAGCCTGAGATCTACTACTTGGTGTGTAACTTTCAGGGGCTTTATATCTCTGAGAGTCTCCTTATCTGTGAAATAATGGCAGCTGCTGAAAGAATTAAAGCAAAACATATTTTTGGTCACTTGGCACACAGTACAAACTAAATTAATAGTACTTCCATCCCTCCAATTCATATGTTCATAGAAATTACATTAATAAAAATTTCAGTTAAATTGTATTACATAAAAGGTATATAATAATAGGCCTTATATCCCCATATCAATATTACAACAAAAGAAGATATATTGCTAATGAGGTTTTTTTCTTTCTTTTTTTTTTGAAGCAATCAGGCATTCATCATGAATTAAAAACACCAGGTAATCAAAACAACAGTTTTATCTTAAAGTGACCAATAATGCCACTCAAAGGCTTTAAAAAATAATCTTTCCTATTAATAACAGATTAAGAGAACAGTAAAGGAATCTCACCAAATATTCATGTCTAGGTTAATTTTATGTCATGGGCTTCAAATCTCCATAATAGAAGTAACTACTTAGACTTTTTTTTGTACTTAACATATACACTTGCACAGTGTTCAGGGCAATCAAGGTATATGCAAATTCAACTACTAATATATTCATTTCAATCAGTAAAGTATGCAAAAAACTAAGAGTTGAAGTATTCAGCTTAGGTGCTAAACAGTATGCAGCTGCTTCTATAAAAATAAAATATGACATAAGAGGGATTTATAAAATGTTTAAATCTCAAAACTGCTGTCCAGATTTTCATCAACTGTATTATTTGATAAATGTTAATTAATAGCAAATCAGAACAATTAACAGTTGGTTTTTACTAGTTCCTGTTTTGGTGAAGTTTCCTTTACAAATGAAGCAATGTATATTGTAAAATCATAAACTGAAAGCAGAAAAAAATGAGAAGAAATCACTCCAAAATATCAAATTTTAGGATATATTTCTGTTCTACATCCATAATCTTTTTGGGCAACAGACATGATGACATATGCCCATGAATAACTATCACAGAACAACTATTGGGTCTACAAAGCTCCTCTTCTCCGGGTGAAGACATGCAAATTTTGGTTGCTAATATCTGGTATGTATAATAAACGTTTAATATTTTCAGAGTTCTCAAGATTTGAAATTAGATCATTTATTTAACCCAAGTTTATAAAAATTATAAATCTTAAGATTGAATTAGTAATGTATAGTTATAAACCTTAACTATCAATATGCTGTCATAGGGGAAAATCCTTTAACCTGTTATGTTTAGGAAGAAATCTATTTACTACTTTTGCCATAAATAGTTTCTTTGATTAAAATAATTCATTGCTCTTTTCCCTTTATTTGTAAATAAAGATGTCTCCATTTGACTTTTAAAACTACGTATCATTTTATATTAATTTATGGAATATCTGCATATCAATCCACTTGACTTTTTCTCATTTTCTTTCTTATAGTAATCATTTAAGCAAATACAGAACATTATCCCTTGGAAAACTTGCCTGTGATAGAATTAATGTTATGAACTATCACACCTCCATGCCAACTTCCTAATGGGAAAAAAAGTAGAAAGGTAAAAACTGTCTTTCTTTTCTTTTTTTTCCAATCAGGGCTGTGGCTCTTTACAAGGATGAGCTACTTACATTTTGCCAGTCAGACGCACTCTCCTGAAACTGGGATTCATTATCAGTTATGCACTGAGAGGCACAGGGAGCTGAAAATCCATTTTGCTGTTACAGATTATGACAGAGTTGATGTTTAGAAGCCAGGAACTAGGGTAGCAGCTTCTGATTTTTGAAGAGGCACATGGTTTGGAAGCAATATTTATGGTGTCAAATTTAATATTCTCCCTTATATTTTTACGAAGGCAGCAACTCCTTCTATGACCAAGTCCTATGGGTGGTTTAGGATTTGTCCTTGAAGCCTCAGATGACTGTCTGTTGAAACAGTCCTCCAGATCATCCTGGGAGTGTGCTTCAACTATGCATTCTCAACCTTATTTGAACTCCCAAAGTAAATTTGGCTATCTTAAATTGAGATATTGCTAAATACAGTAATTACTAGTTGTAAGTAGTGTGGCACACAAATCTTGCTAATCAAAGTGCGGTGTGTGTATAATAGCAGTACTGGTATCAGCGGGGCTTTTGTTGGAAATAGGTCACAGGCCCCACAACAGAACTTCTGATTCAGAATTTGACTTTCAATGGGCTCCCCGGATAATCTGTACGCAAATGAAAATTTCAACCTAAAAAAAATGGACATATTTCCAATGAATGAATGTCAAAACAAAACAAAACAAAGAATGCTTTGGCTTGGTGAAGGTAAGCAGGAGCTGGGTGGCAAAAGTTTAGATACTGACGGCTCTAAAAATGTCTACTGCACAACATGGGGTGGCAAAATAGTCAGATTATTTCCTGCTGTAAACTAGCTAGAAGGCAGACTGTGTGCTTAGGCTATTAGGGAAACAGAAGGAAAAATTAATAATCCTGGACTATTTAGGATATTTCCTGTGGCTTTTAGAAACACCCCAAAGAAAGGGATATTTAAAAAAAACGTAGAAGTATTTTCTCTTAAGCAGAGATGGAAAAGTACATGGCTACAAAAGTCCTGAGGACTGCAACCTAAGCTGCCCAAAAGTTATATGATTTGAAGCATTCCAAGGCTTAAAAATCAATTGTAGCTATGCTCCAAAGTGCTGAAGCAGTAATGAAAAGTGGCTGCAGAACTGCATCTAAGCAGAAGTTAAGACTGGAGGCACAGTTTTATTTTACTTTTGGGCTCGTGCTTGCTTTTTGTCAAATGTTTGCTGAAAGACAATGGGATCCAGCACTCTGAGTAAATCAGATTAAATGTACTGTGTTTCCAAGGCCTTAGGAGACCTGTCATTCATTTGAAGAGAGGAGAGGTGAGCAGGGCACAGAGACAGCATTTCAAAAACAAGAATACTCAAGCGTCAGGCCTTTGGGTGTGGTAATTTTCCCACAGGACTGATCAAAGCTAATATAGAGGAACTTTTGTACTTTTAAGTTTGTGAGGTAACTATACTAACAAAGAAACTTGTATGCAGTTTGCCCAATTCACAAAGCAAGCCCTACACTGCCCAAAGTTCCATGTCCAGGAAGCATTATTTCCCAAAGTTTACCTGAGATGAGACTATAAAGGACAGTGGTCAAGGATAACTTCCAGGAAGACAAAGCCAGAAACAAAGACAAGGGAGTCCTGCTAGGCAAGAAATTGTTTTCCTGAATTAAACTGGGTGCTTCTGGCCTCTTTACTAGTCTTCTTCATTATAAAATAAAGTCCTTGTAGTTGCAAATCTTATTTTATCTCCTTTTCTTCTCTAACACTTTTATACAAAAAAACTGTCCCAGACTAACTCTACTCATCCATCAGTTATATTCCTGCTTTTCCCAAATAATGCTACAAGAAACAGTCCCTCAAAATTGCCAACAATACTTTCCCACACCAGATGGTCCTTTATCCTATCTAATTTCTCTTTAGACTGTGGACAAGATCGGCTATACTAACTTAGGCATCTTCTCTTTCTCATCGTTGATAACATTATACTTTTATCAGTCCTCCACTTAGCTGAAAATACTGATTTTTTTTTCCTTCTTTAGTTTTACTTACTTCATATTTCTTCTAAACCAAAGACACTACCCTAAAGTCGCCAGGTCTCTTTTCTTTCCTTGCAATGTGTCCATGTAAGGACATTCATGTTTCAATAAACATAATTTATTAGATGTGTCTAGAAATACATAAGCTATAGCTCATAGCTATTTGCATGCAAGTATTATTTTTAGGTTAAATAAGACCTCAAACATGTAATATATAATCATGATATTACTATGATACTGTGTTTACTATGTAGTAACTAAAATAGATGCATTTAAAATATAAGGATTGGCTACAACCAATCTAGGGAAATATGTGACTGAGTTTGCCTGAGAGATTCAGAGATGGCTTCAAGAAAACAAAAGTTCAAGATAATGAAACCAGTGGTGCCTGGCTGGCTCACCTGGTGGAGCATGTCAACTCTGATCTGAGGGTTATGAGTTCGAATCCCATGCTGGGTGTAGCATTTACTTAAAAATAAAATGTTAAAAAAAAGATAACTAAACTAATTATAGAAAAACAGAATTAATTAAGTTTGTTGGTCAAGGGAATGCCTTTCTCAGTGATGGAATAGGTCTTATATATATTATAGAACATAGAAATTGGGAATTTTCATTGGCTTTACCAGAAGCAGGAATAATACTGATTGGTTTTTGGATCAGAGGGATTCTCATCAGTCAGTTTATTCTGGGCTTGCAATTTACGATTTGACTTAAAAAAGCAAAGTATTAAAGGACTTAGGTTTTTAAAGAATAGAGTTTTGGGGGGATTGTTTTGTGGCTGCTTTATTCTTTGATATTTACTCAATTGAATTAACTTTAAAATTTTACAAGTGAGAGTAAAAACATCCTCCTCCAGCCTTCAAAGACTTGAAAATGTCAAATGTTGACTTCAAACCTCTTAATTAAATTAGCCATTTTTTTTAGTTTTTCTTTCCTGCATGTAAAGCGTAAGAATGATTGCTATATGCAAAGCCAAAATGTCCCTATTCAATGTATAGCTGAAAGATGATGCATCCTTAATCCACCATTAACTTGACCTTGATGTTGTAAGATCAGATTTTTAAGATCATGGCATTTTTTTCCCACATACATGGAGCTTAGCTCTTGCAAATTAAAAAATATCTGAGTTCCAGATGATTATGTCTATAAGGAAATTAAGCCCTATATTTTAAAACTCAGAATAAAAGTGCAGTGTTTTAGTTCTATCCTGTGTTACTTTCTCATTGAAATAATAAGTACATTTGTCAATGGGTGGAGAGCTACAATATTACTTACACGAGTTATCCTATAAAAAACGTATCATTAATATGTCAAAATATGAAGTTCCACATGGAACTTTAGCTACTTATGTGATATTTACATGTGTGTATTTCACTGCAGACTCAAGTGATGCAAACATAGAAAATATCATTTGTTTCCTTATTTCCTTACTTCCATTTCAACACTTACCATTATGGAAAGTCATGAAGTAAACCCACAAAAAACCAGGCAAGTATGTAGAAAAATTTACTGCTGTTTGAAAAAGGATGAGTATGACCTTCTAATATTTAGCAGAGATGATACATGTTATAGACACTTAGTTTGGTCACAAAATGGGTGACCAAAACAGTAAAGTAAGATGTGTGTAGGGGTGGAGGGAAGAGGTCACTTGGGTATCAAAAATAGATGGCCTAAAGATAATGTCTGGGCAAAGTATAGTGGTGATGGGGTTTATCGGAGAAACAGAATATATAGATGCTTAAAACTTGCAACACTTTGTAAAGAAGCATTGTGGAAAGGTCTTAACATTTTATGCCACAGTATTTCAACTTGTAATAATTTCTTCTAGGCCAATATTTATTAAACTAGTTATCTTGGAATTCTTAGAGGGTTCTATTTTTTTTAATTATTTTAATTCTACATTTTGAAATATTTTACCTTAAGATCTACAATAAATACTATCAAGGGCATATGATATAAAACTCAACTATGTTGGGGTGCCT
>RCUC01157019.1:0-27716 GCA_003697995.1 Taxidea taxus jeffersonii | reverse complement strand
AAAAAAAAAAAAAAAAAAATACACAAAACACATAAACAGACAAACAAAACTCCCTCTGCCGAGGCTTACAGGATATAGGCTTAAAATAAGGCATTCCATGAAATATGTCAGCAGCTATTAAAAACAGTATGGTAGATCCATTATTGAAGAAACAATATAGTTTTCAAATTAAACTTTTTAGTATAATTGTAGACTCCCATGCAGGTATTAGAAATTATATACAGGGGCGCCTGGGTGGCTCAGTGGGTTAAGCCTCTGCCTTCAACTCAGGTCATGATCTCAGGATCCTGGGATCGAGCCCCACATCGGGCTCTCTGCTCGGCAGGGAGCCTGTTTCCCCCTCTTTCTCTGCCTGCCTCTCTGCCTGCTTGTGATCTCTCTCTCTCTCTCTCTCTCTGTCAAATAAATAAATAAATAAAATCTGGTGGCTCAGTGGGTTAAAGCCTCTGCTTTCGGCTCAGGTCATGATCCCAGGGTCCTGGGATTGAGCCCCACATCAGGCTCTCTGCTCTGTGAGGAGCCTGCTTCGCTCCTCTCTCTCTCTCTGCCTGTCTCTCTGCCTACTTGTGATCTCTATCTGTTAAGTAAATAAATAAAATCTTTTTAAAAAAAAGAAATTATATAAAGAAATAGTATAGAGAGATCCAATGTACCCCCACCCCAGTTTCTCCAATGGTAACACCTCACACAACTACATTACAATACCACAATATGTATATTGTCATCAATACAATCTAGTTACAGAACATTTCTGTCCCCATAATGATCTCTTATCTTGCCCTTCTAAATGCGCCCACTTCACTCCCACTATCCCTCACTGTTTAGCCCCTGGCAATGGTCAATCTGTTCTCCATTCCTGTAATTTGTCATCTCAAGAACAGAATCATACAGTATGTAAGTCTTTGGGATTATACATTTTCATTCAGCATAACTCTGTGAAGATTCATCCAGGTGGATACATGCACCAATAGCTCATTGCTTTTGATTGTTGAGTGTTATCCCATGGTATGGATATCCCACAGTTTATGAATCTATTGAAGGACATATGGGTTATTTGCATTTGGAGGCTATTAAAGATAAAGCTGTTATGGACATTTGCATGAATGTAAGTTTTCATATCTGTAAGATAAATGCCATACAATTTATATATATATTGTTAGATTTATTCCTAAGCATTTCTTTTTTTGAAAGCAATTATAAATGGTATTTTTCAATGTTCACATATATATTGTTAATATATAGAAATGTGATCGATTTTTGTATGTTTATCTTGTATCCTGCAACACTGTTAAATTCATTTATTAGCTCCAGGCGTGTGTGTGTGTGTGTCTGTGTGTCTGTGTGTGTCTGTGTTTAATAGGCTCCCTTGTCTTTCTATGTAGACCATCATGTCATTGGCAAATAGAGTCAGTTTTACTTCTTCCATTCTTATCTATACAACTTTTTCTCCCTTTGTAGTGAAAGGAAACATCCTTGCCTTGTTCCCAAGTTTATGGGGAAAGCATTTAGTTTTGGACATTAAGTATAATGGTAGTGACAGTTTCTTTTTTAGATGATTTTTATCAAGTTGAAGAAGTTCCTTTCTAGTCTTATTTTTCTGAGAGTTTTTATCATGAATGGGTGTTGAATTTTGCTAAATACTCCTTTAAAAATACTTCTCTTCCTTCTCTCTTTTTTTTTTTTTTTAAAGATTTTATTTATTTATTTATCAGAGAGAGTGAGCACGGGCGGACAGAGTGGCAGGCAGAGAGAGAGGAGGAAGCAGGCTCCCTGCCGAGCAGGGAGCCCAATGCGGGGCTCGATCCCAGTACCCTGGGATCAGGACCTGAGCTGGAGGCAGAGGCTTAACCAACTGAGCCACACAGGCATCCCTACTTCTCTTCCTTCTAACTACGCCATACCTTCTCCTCTGTCTTGTTTTTACAAAAAAAAAAAAAAAAAAAAAAAAAACACAAAATAAAGTGAAAAAAAGAGGTCCTCTGTCCAAGTATACAGAACATAGGTTAAGATGAGGCTTTCCATAAAACATGAGTACAACTGTAAACAGAGTACAGTAGATTTGCTGCAAAAAGGAATACAACATATTTTTAAGCAGAAAGACAAAACAAAAACAAATCTGCCCCAGACACAATGTAGATGTGTATAACATGTGTTGGGGTGATATTTGATATTAGGTGATTATTTATATAATTATAGGGAAAGAAGTCTGGAAGACTACCAAATTATTGGGTGGGAAAGGATGGGGTAGAAAAGGACCTTCACTCTTTTATAACCCTGTTTTAGTGTGTAATTTGAATGTTTTAACATAAGCTGGTAGTGAATGGTGAGTTTCAAAAAATATCTAATAATGAAAAAACATGGGAAAAAAATCACATTGCAAAATACTCTGAATCACGTACATTTCTGCATACCCAAATGCAATTTTAATCTTAAGATGCTGTCTTTGTCAGCCTAAAACATGAATGCCTTGGCAGGGAGATATATTCATACTAGATAAAAAGGATAAAAATTCAAAACAAAGACTCAGGAAAGGAGGTAAAAGAAGGGTGCCTGGTGGCTCATTCTGTTAAGAATCCAATTCTTGATTTCAGCTCAGGTCATGATCTCAGGGTTGTGAGATGGAGCCCTGCATCTGGGTCCATGCTGGACATGGAGTCTGCCTGAGATTCTCTCTCTGCCCCTTCCCTACTCTCCCCATCTCTAAAAGAAAGAAAGAGAGAGAGAGAGAAAGGAAGGAAGGAAGGAAGTAGGTAATAGAACAAGGCTATAAGCTCTTAGAAATAAGCCTTAGAAATCACACCCACCCCAAACAAATTCTCACAAGGGTTCCATGTCATGATTTCAATTTCTAGGTCAGTATAATCTAAAGATAGTAACTTCAGACTTTGATGTCAGAACAGTGAATTTGTCTAAAATGATGGATGTGAGAGAAGCAATGACTAATGTTCCTGCACACACACACATACACACCAAGCAGAGTGGGATAAAGACATCTTTCTTCTTCTTTCCCTGCCTCAGACCAGATTCACGGGAGGACACAACCAGACAAAGAGAGCCCTGCTGAAGTGTGATCATTTGGTCAGAGAGAAGAAATGGAGCAGAAGACACAAGAGCAAAAACACCTTCAGTAGTTTATAGACATTGCTATGACCCATCATTGCCTCACCAGGAGACAGAAGAAACATTCTCAGTTTTCTCAGTATTTCCAGGACAATTCTCCAGGGTGTCTTCTCTTCCTCTGAAAATAAGGAACAAACTTCCCAAGGAGTAACCAGGTCCAAGAGACATGGCTAGGGGGAGACCAGCACATCCCATAGCTTTCAGTGAAGTGTGAGACCAGTGCTACTGAAGTGGGTGCTACTGTAATGCACTGGCACTCCAAACTGGGATGGAGGTGGAGTGTGAGGAGCTTAGTAATTAAAAAACTCTGATGGACATAAAAGGGAAAGTCACTAAATAATGTAACAAACACAAAACATATAGAAAAATATTCAGCCTCATCAGAAACCCCCCAAATAGAAATTTAAACAGTGAGACAGTACAAGTTGGTGATCACCCATTGTAAGGTCTCCCCCAAAGACCCTATTTGTATTCCAAGCACAGCTCCAGCATTTCTGAACCATATGACCTTGGGCAAATGACTCAATTTCTCCATGCTTCAGTTTCCTTGCTCTAACCTGAGGGTATCAGTTGTTACTCCCTCCCAGCCTTGTTGACAAGACTGTATCAGATAACGCACTCAAAGCACTCTACAATGTTAGCACAAAATGAGCACTCAGTATCTGTTAGTCATTGTTGATAGTTACAGGAATTAGATCTAGAAAAAAACAGTCTGGTAATAACAAAGGCCAGAAGGAAGGAGCACATTGACACCTGTTGGCAGAGCCCATTTGGAAAACAACTTCACAAAATGTATCAAGGAGTTATGACACTATTAATACCCTCAGATTGTCCCTAATGAAGTACTGTAACAGAGAAAATCCAAAGATGAACACTAAAGTTCCATATAAAAAGGTGAAAAAAAATTGAAATAATGTAAATATTATCAACAACTGTAAGAATAATTAAGTCAATACAACAATTTAACTCAATATTTTGCTGCCACTAAAACTTACAATTAATAAAAACATTTAGCAACAAGGAATACAAGCTCAGGATGTAATAGAAAAAAGTCAGAACATTAGCAATAAGCATTTCAACATTGAGGTTATAACCACATAAAAAGTAAAACATGTGACTCCCTCTCATCCTCAGTTCACCCACCCAACCACTCCTTAGTCCCAGTCAATATCTCCAGATTAAAACAAAAAACAAAAACAAAAACAAAACAAAACAAAAAACCCTCTCCAGATAAGTTGCTCTAAGCCCTGCCCCTTCCCATTAGCCCCATTGCAACCTCCTTGAGAATGTCACTTTGCCTCACAGGAAGTACAGCAAGAGCTTTTTAAGGGGTTGCCTTTCTTTGGATGAAAAATCAGAGCTGATCACACCATTGAATCTTGTGGAAGACCCAGGTGGGACTCCCAGGGGCCATGCACTAAAGCCAAGACCTTAAGGTTACCTCACCTGCCTCCTTGCCCCCTTTTCAACCATTCCATCTCTTTCATTCCTACCCAGGATATCAAATCGCCCCAGACTCCCAAACACAGTGTATGGTTTCACTTTTTTTCGTATCCCATCCCATCTCCCTCAAAGCTCTTCTCTCCTCATTCACCTTGGAAACTCCCATTCATCCTAAGTGCTCCTTCAGTTATCATGACGCCTATATGGCTTCTATGCCCCACTCTGGCTTTTATCAGGTCCTCATCTGGCTCCTTCTGCATGCCATATGCAAAGGCTACTGTCTGTACTCAACTCTCCCCATCATCCTACAAGCTCCTGGAGAGTGGGTATTTATCTTCCATCCCATGTCTCGTCCCGTATCAGATACACAGCAGGAGCTCAATAAGCATGTGCTGGAAGTATGGGTTTTATATTTGTTTTGTTTCCTTTCTTTAATGTATTTATGCAGTTGTCTGTGTTTCTATATCACATCAAGTCTCTATGTTCCCCTCACGACTTGGACAGTCAACAGAACAGCCAACCCCATGGCCTCCCTGTTCTGCTACAGCCACACAGTAGCCAAGAACATTCTGCATCCTCACCATGATGAGGGAGACATGTCTGTATAAGGTACCCAACTGGATTATTTTTCCAAGAACCTAAGAAAAGATTACAGGATGAACTGTACACCAAAGATCCTAATTGCTATCTTAAAAAAGTCAAGAGGGAAAGGAACAAAACAACATCCCCAAAACTCAGAAGACTGTTTGGATGTCTTGAAACTTTAATCTGACATGTTTGTAACACCACCATGACCACTGCATTGTTTTGGTTCAATGGCCACCAATGACAAAGTTGTATTATGTTTCTCTATGTGTGGAACTGCCCATTTAATGCATGTGAAATACAGGGTTTCAAACCCATCATCAATGTTTATAAAAAGCCTATTGTGTACAAGACACTGAAGGAGGGCATAAAGAGATACATGGCATTGCCCCTGAGCTCAGAAAGCACAGCATAAGCCAAGAAAATAGCTACTCTACCCACCGCGACAGACTCCAGGGGTCCATACAATGGTGATCTTGCTGTGCGAGAGCTTGATCAAGAAACCTTCACAAAGGAGCTGGGATGAACTGGGTCTCAAGAGTTTGGCAGGACTCAGATGGCTTTGGAGAACAGGGGAGGGCGTCATGTGGGGACCCCAGCATCAACAATAGCTTAGCAGTACAGAATTTGAGTCAGGCGGGACATTTGGGTAACAATACTACACCTCTGGGTGGCATTCACTGAGCACTTTCCACAAGTCAAGTATAGGGCCAAGTGCTGCAGAAACATCACTTAATCTAGCCTACCAATAACTCTGAGAAGAAAGCACGACTGCTCCCATCTTTAGATGGGGAGAGGAAGATTCCAGGAGTATGCTACTTTGCCTAAAGTCACACAGTTCCAGGGTGATTGACTGCTTGGGGATGTCTGGGACTGGAGTATGGTGGGTCTCGAGCTCAGTGCTAGACTGTGAGAATGCGATCCTGGAGACATTCAAGAGATGCTGAGCGAGGTAGGGATAAACTCTGATGATTCTGAAAGATTCATCTTGACCTTTGCATAAGAGGAATTGGAGGACAAAGAGGCAGAGTGAAAGCTTTGCTTTAATGTGCTATATTTTTATCCAAAGATGCCTTTTGTCCTGTGTTGATAAAGACCAATTCAGAAGTGGCAAATTAAATAAAGCCCACCCCCAGTTTTGTGGGGATGGGCTAGGGCTGGCACTGTCTTATTCCACCAGACTTCTCTAACTCTTCTCAGCTGAGTGCTGTGGAGCAATCTCTAAGACTTCTGGAATACTTGGCACTCCTCATTACTTCTCCTCTCCTCCACATCTTCCTGCCACTGGATATGCCCAGAAACATAACCCAAGCTTCAGTCAACCATAGGAGGAAAGAGAAATCATGCTGCTACCAAGGAAATAAAGTTTTTCAAGATTCCAAGAAAAAGCTTAGCTGAGGGCCCAAGATATTTCTCCCCCAGGACCTCAGAGCAACGTAGAGGGGCACAAGGTCATTTGAAACTTTGGAAATAATACAAATGTCCACCAGGAGGGGTCTGGTAACAGTGGACTGTTAGGCACTATTGAAAACATTGAGGAAGCTGTCTATATGCTCACTTGGAAAGATCTCCAAGAAATAATGTTAGGTGAAAAGGCAGGCAGAAATTCATTTCTAATATGGCAGAGGAAGCCCTCTCCAGAACAACACTTCCACAGATCACAGCTATAAACTGTGGGCAAAATACAAAAAACAACTACTGAGAATTCTGGAGAGTAAAAACAGACAGATTATAGAGTAACAACTGGCACAGGGTGAATGTCCCAAATTTTTTTCCTGGTTTTTTTTTGTTCCTCCCTGAATTCAGGCCACAGGTAAGGAGTAGTGTAGCATGGGTGGCTAAAACTGAGAGAAAACCTCTTGTCTTTCTGGCTAGAGAACCTAGGAAAATAAGTAAAGGCAACTGTTGTTACAAAAGTATGAGAAGGAATCCTAGAGAGGCAGGAGTAGAAGAAGGGAATCCCCTGATTCTGTGCATGAACTCTGGATGAATCTCAGGCTGGCCACTATTGAAGAGAGTAGTCAAAGCAGTGCAGCAAAGGCTTAAGGAATTAAACTGAGACAAACCCACAGAAGATAAGACAAAGCTCAAGGTTAGGCCTTGAATCTAACCAGTTAATTATCTGCTCAAATAAACCACTAATTTTCTTCAGAAGAATCTAACATAACTCAGAGTCCCCAGGACATACTATTCACAATGTCCAGGATATAATCCAAATTGACTGATTTTATGAAAAATGAAGAAAATGTGACTATCAGCAAATGCCTACCCTAAAATAATACAGATGTTTAAATGATCAGATAAGGGCTTTCAAGAAAATATTACAGTTGATTCTCAAGTAATGCAAGGATTAGGGGCACCAACCCCCTGCAAAGTTGAAAATCCACATATAAATTTTGACTCCCCAAAGACTCAGCTGCTAATAGATTACTGTTCACTGAAAGCTTTACCAGTAACATAGTCAATTAACACATATTCTATATATGTATTATATATTGTATTCTTACAATGAAGTAAGTTAGAGGGCAAGTTGGTTAATCGTCGGCCTTCGTCTCAGGTCAAGATCCCAGAGTCCCAGGATCAAGCTCCTCGTTGTGCTCCCTGCTCAGCGGGTAGTCTGCTTCTCTCTCTCTCTCTCCCTCTGCCTGCCACTCCCCTCTGCTTGTTTTCTCTCTCTCTCTCTGTCAAATAAATAATGAAAATCTTAAAAAAAAAAGTAAGCTAGAAAAAAGAAAATGTTATGAAATCATAAGGAAAAGAAAATGCATTTACAGAACTGAACTGCACTTTTTAAAACAATCCATATATAAGTAGATCTGTACCATTCAAATCCATGTTGCTCAAGGTCAGCTCTATAACCATACTCTATGAGGTCAAGAAAAATATGCTCTAATTAATGAAAATATAGGAAATCTCAGCAGAGAAACAGAAGATAAAAACAAGAAGCAAATGAAATTTTAGCATGGAATAACAATATCTGAAAATAAAACAGGCTTATCAATAGGTTTAACAGCAGAAAGGAAATGCCCAAAGAAAGAGTCAGCGAACTTGAAGATTGATCAATATAAATTATCCAAAAGAAAAAGAAAAAAAGATTAAAAAAAATGAACATCAAAGAAGTTATAAACAAATGGAGAGATATTCTATGTTCATATATTGTAAGACTCACTCATGTTAACATGTCAATTCTTAAGATCCTAACACAATCACAATCAAGTTCCCAAGAAGTTATTTTATAGATGTTGACAAGTTAAGAGATACTGACAAGTTAATTCTAAAAATTACATTAAGGGGAGCCTGGGTGGCTCAGTGGGTTAAAGCCTTTGCCTTCAGCTCGGGTCATGATCCCAGGGTCCTGGGATAGAGCCCTGCATCCAGCTCTCTGCTCAGCAGGGAGCCTGCTTCCTCCTCTCTCTCTGCCTACTTGTGATCTCTGCTGTCAAATAAATAAACAAAATCTTTTAAAAAATAAATAAAATAAAAAATAAAAATTATATTAAAAAGCACAGGATTTATAAGAGCCAAAAAACAATGAAGAACAACAAAACTGAAGAACTCCTACTATCCAATTTCAAGACTACAATAATTAAGACAGCATAGTACTGGAGAAGAAGTAGACACACAGGTCAATGAAACTGAATATAGAGCTCATAAATAGTCCCACAGAAATACAGTCAATTGAATTTTGATAAAGCTGTGAAGGCAATTCAACTGAGAAAGGATCATCTTTTTGATAAATGGGGCTGGAACTGTTAGACATCCATATGCAAAAATAAAACAAAGTCAATTAAAAAAAAAAGGACACAGACCTTACATATTAAACAAAATTAACTTAAAATGGGTCACAAACCTAAATGTAAAATGTAAAGCCATGAAATTATTGGAAGAAAACACAGGAGAAAATCTACATGACCTTGGGTTTGTGATGAGTTTTACACACACGAGCAAAAACACAATCCATAAAGAAAGTAAATCAACTGAACTTTATTAAAATTTGAAACTTCTCCTCTGCCAAAGATACTGTCTTAAGAGAACAAAAACCATAAGTTAGGGTAAAATCTTTGCAAAACACATATCTGATAATGGACTGGTATCCAAAATATCCAAAGAACTCTAAAACTCAATAATAAAACAAACAATTCAATTTAAAAATGGGCAAAATACCTGAAAGACACTTCACCAGATAAACTACTCAGAGAGCAACTAAGTATATGGAAAGATACTCAACTTCATGTCATCAGGGAAATACAAATTAAAACAATTAAATACAACCACACACCTATCAGAATGGCGAAAACCGAAACACTGACAATAACCGGCAAAAATCCAGAACAACAGGAACTTTCTCATGCCCTGCTGGTGGGAATACAAATTGAAAGAGCCACTTAGGAAGACAGTTTGGCAATTTCTTACAAAGCTGAACATAGTTTTACCATGTAATTCAGCAATAGCCCTCCTAGGTATTTACCCAAATTATTTGAAAATTTATGTCCCCCCAAATCTGTATGTAAATGTTCATAGCAGCTTTATTTATAATTACCAAAAATTGGAGGCAACGAAGATGTCCTTCAGTCAGTGAATAGATAAACAAACTTGTTGGTACATTTATAGAGTAGAATGTAATCAGCCATAAAAGCCATGCAAACACATGGATGAATCTTACATGCAAATTGCCGAGTGAGAGAAGCCCATCTGAAAAGGCTATACACTATGTGATTATATTTACGTGACCTTCTGGAAAAGGTAAAACTATAGCTGGTAGTCAGATGAGTGGTTGCCAGATTAGGGGAGGCAAGGGAACTAATCAGTGAAGCACAGGGTATTATTTGGAGGTGGTGAAACTGTTCTATATGATATGGGAATGGTAGATACATGAGACTATACATTTGTCAAAACCCACAGAAGTTTACAGCACAAAGAATAAAACTGAATATATGCAATTTTTTAATCGTGTAAAAGAAAGGGGATTACAGGATGGAATTCAGACTGACCAAAGAATCTATCCCACATGTATAAAACGACCCCTCTGAAGGGGGTGAGAGAGAAAGGTATTGAAATAAGTAACTCTGGAGTTGAGTATAGACTATAAAACTAAAGGCAAAATAAACTGAACACAAGCACTGTACTCTGGGTGATAAAACTGTTTCCCACAGGGGCATGAGTTAACAATTCGGAACCCACCACACACATATATTGGAACTGAACAACGAAGTGAACAGATGGCAAATGGCTGGAGCAAGGTTTCTCACTATTGGAGCAAGAGGTTACAGACAAGGTAGGGGAGAAAAATTTAGAATGATCTGTGTGGTAATAGATGGGCTGAGACATCAGTACGAACTCAGTTCTAGCTTAATATAGGTATAAACGGATACATATTGAGATATCTCTATACACACAGGTTAGTATAAAAATGTATATTTCCATCATGCAACTGATGAATTACTGAACTCTACATCTGAAACTAATGATACACTATATGCTAAATACTTGAATTGAAATAAAATATTTTTAAAAAAGGAAAAGAAACCCCATGTATATTTCCTTGCTCTATCAACTGAGAAGACATAGAAGTAACAACACTCTAGTAGCAACAAAAACACCTGGCACCCAAATCTTGGTATCTAAAACCATTCCCCAACAAAAAGAACTAGGGATCCTTGAAACAATGACTGATCCTTGGACTAGGCTACGTGACCATGACACCAGGGGTTTTGAGAGCCCAGCTTTAATGGATTGCACTTGAGGTAACAATCTGAGTAAAATCTGGCTTAGGAGGTATGGAATTCTTGCCATAACATTTTGCATACAGATGCCTCATATTTTTTGGAAAAGGAGATCTGAAAATGAGTCATATAGATTATTCATCAGAAGCTCCTAATCATACACTGGGTATTCAACAACAGTGGAAGGAGGAAATTTTTCTTTCAGACTCCAGTGACCTTTTGTTCTATTCCCATTCACCCTCCTCTCCTGGGATCCCTTGATTCACACTTTCCCAGCAGCCATCACCTCACTGTGACACTCTGTCCTTCTGCAACCCAATTTCCAAATCTAGGCCAACCCAACCATCCCATTTCCCTACCACTGCCCCAAGTATTAACTACATCATCACACTGCCTGACCACAACTGTACATTACACTGCAGCAAGCCACCCAAGACTGGGTCTTCCATTATCTCCACAAGCCCTCTTCTTCTTTGCCTCTCTTCTCCCCACCCTATCACCATCTGTGGCTTTAAACACTGAACATCCTCTTCGAAAGTTTCCACCCTACCCCTGCTCCTTTTCCTCATACCTTGATCTCACTCTGCATTCCTGAGAGAATAGAAATCATCTGTCGGAGTGTTCCCAATTTTCTTGCCCCTGCTTGAAAATTCTTTGTTTCCTCCTCTCTTCAGACTTTCTGTCCCTCCTGTCTCTGAAGGAGAAACCTCTACTTTGTTTTTAGGGTCATCCCTCCATCTGTGTTTTAATGGGTTGTCATATGTCTCCCCATGACCTTCCTACCAGGCAATGCCCCTCTTTCTGGTAGTGTTAATCTCTCCTTTCCTACTACCTCCTTCCCTTCTAGGACCCAGAAATGCTCAAGTGACTCCTTCCTCTAAAACACCATTCCTCCATCCCATGGGCATTTAAAGTCTGGCCCTACATCACTTCCCTTGGTTGAAGGCATGGCACAGGATATGGTCCCACACAGACCAGGGTTCAAATTCAGCTCCACCACTCACCAGCTAAGTAACTCTGAGGAATAACCAAGACCATGCTAAAGTCCATGGAAGGGTCCCTGCCTGTTGGGCACATGTGAAGGGTTTCACTTAAAATAAGACAATAGCTCACAGAATCCCATCAGTATCCTCAGGAAACCAAGCCATTATATTTCATTTAGAGAAGAAAAACCAAGTAATCTGTACAAGTATGCACAGCTAATAAAAGCAGAGGTGGAATTCAAACTCAGCTTGTCTCACACTAAAGTCCACATGCTGTCTTCCAAGGAGCCTAATATCCTGGTCCTCAATCCCTTACCTACAGAATGTGAACATCAGTGTCACCCTTGTCAAACTCCTATAAGAACTAAAGGAAATGATGTATGGAGAGCACTTAGCAAAATGGCTGGCACTCGGCTAATGAACATTATTCAGCAAATGGTGATGATTACTGTGGGATCACTAACTACATATTCCTTCTTGAAATTCTCTCCTTTTGGCTTCCATGAAGCTTTAATCTTCTGGTTCTCGATCCACTTCCCTGACTGATCCCTTGCATTCCCCAATCATGCCCTTTAGCTTATCCTTTAAATGTAGGCATTGCCCAGAGTTCCTCAAGCACAATGTCACCTACTCCCCCCAGGTTCAGCCGATGTATCCCAGAGTTTCCACACTCCTGCCTGAGGCTTCTGCAAACTTGTCCTTTCCTCCCAAAATCTGTTCCTCCTCTGTGTTCTCCATTCCAAACCGAGGTATTCCCTGAAACACAAGCTAATTCTCATTGCTTCCTTCCTTGCAATCCATCAGTAGAGCCGCATTACCAAGAGAATAAAATGCAAAATCTTTAACAAGGCAAGAAAAGCCCTCTATCATTTAAGCCAAACCGGCTTCCCAGCTGCCTCCAATATCCCCAGTTTATTACACGGTTGTTATCATGCCTCTCCATCCCAAGATCTTCTCTCTTTCCAGCTAGGCATCCCCAAATGTTCCAGTGGTTCCTCTTGTATTAAATCCCTTTATTATCCTGAGTATCATCTCCAGACTGGCTCCATATATCTGGGTTTCTACTTACAAATGAAGCCCAGAAATCAACAATACTCCAAGCACTGAGTGGAACTATCCCCTCTAGTGTTCTGAAAATTATGCTTCTTATAATACGGTGTGTCCTCTTCATGCATGACTTCAGGCTAGCTTCTAACTACAACATGGAAGCCAAGTCAACCTGTGCTCCTTACAGCTTCCTCATGCTCCCAGGACATCAATGTTGACGTAAGATCCTTTTAGGTCTACACTCTGCTTTTCCAACAGGACTGAAAGCCCCTTAAGTCCAAGGACTTATATCTATTTCTATGCTCTAAAACTTACAATACTGCCATGCCTTTAGTCCATGTAGTAGACTACAGTGAATAAATCAGAGGATTTGTGAGGTCATACTTAAAAGTGGGGTTATATCAGAGGAAAGGCCATAATTAAACTAACTTCCTCACTTTTAAAATCCCACTTACTTTAAAAACAGAGTAGAGGCACAGAGCATACTGTTGTAGTAAACATCTCCTGGGATCTGATGCTCAAAGTCATGCTGCAACTATGACCAAATGTCCTCTAATTTAGGAGATAGCTCATGGCAGTAGAAGGTATTATTTGGCTGACAAGAGTAGTCCTTTTAAAAGAAATGTCTGGAGTGTGCACTGAAACAAAGCTTAGATGAGATGCCCAGCACGAGAAAGGGAACACACAGCAGCGAACCAGCCCCTTAGTGCCTTTCACCATGACAGTTATTTATTCAAGCATGAAAACTGGGACATTGTTCTTACGATGCTAATTAGACAAAGAAATGAGATATGCAAATATTTTTTAGAAGTCTACTCACTATAACATTCTCGTCAGATGAAATTTAACAAAGAAAACATGGCCCAATAGGGTCACCTTGGTGCTAATACCCATCACCCAAACTACCTGGCCTATGTTGTCCCAGTGAACAAAAAATCAGGTTGAGTCTAAGGTCACCCCCACAAACCCAGAGATAGGTAGGATCTACTCCTCAGAATAGCACATGAGCCAAGCAGGCTCAGAGGTCAGAGTTTACCTAAGCAAGGGGCATGGAAGTTTCCATAAATCTAAGATATTGAACTTTGGGGCCCCACATCCAACACTCCTTCACCAGTGCAGCCTCAAAATGGAGAGTCTTTCAAGTAGTGACTGAATGGATAGAAAAAAAAAAGACCTATCTATATGCTGCTTACTCCAAACCTAAAGAAACATGCACATTGAAGGTAAAGGGATGGAAAATACATTCCATGTAAATGTAAGCAAAAAAATAAAATCTGGGGTAGCAATACATATTAGATACAACAGATTCTAAAACAAAAACTGTAAAAAGAGGCAAAGAAGGGCATCATAATGATAAAGGGATCACCCCTACAAAAGGATGTAACAATTGGAAATATCTATGCACCCAAATAGGAGTACCTAAATATATAAAGTGAGTATTAACAGACGTCAAGGGAAAAGCTGACTGCAATACAATAATAGTAAGGGCTTTAACACCCCACTTAAATCAATGGATAGATCACCCAGACAGAAAAATCAATAAGAAAACAGGAGCTTTGAACAACACATTAGATTAGATGGACTTAACAAATATATACAGAACTTCTATCCAAAAACAGCAGAAACACATTCTTTTCAAATGCACATGTAATTTCCTCGGCATAGATCATATGTTAGGCCACAAGACAAGTCCTAATAAATTTAAGAAAACTGAAATCATATCAACCATCTTTTCTGACCACAATAGTATAGAACTAGAAAGAAATTACAAGAAATAAACTGGAAAAGACACAAAAAAAAAATCTTTAAAAAAACAAAGCAGGCATAGAAGGAATATACTTCAACATACTAAATGCCATATATGACAAGCCCACCGCGAACACCATACTCAATGGCAAAAAGCTGAAAACTTTTCCTCTAAGACCAGGAACAAGACATGGTTGTCTGTTCTCATTACTGTTATTCAACATAGTACTGGAAGTCCTAGACTCAGCAATAAGGCAAGAAAAAAGAAATAGTACTGGTAAGGGAGAAGAAAAATTGTCACTACTTGCAGATGACATGATACCACATATAGAAAACCCTAAAGACTTCACCAAAAACTTCACATGTTAGAACTAATACATGAATTCAGAAAAGTTAAAGAATACAAAATTAACATACAAAATTTCTATATGTTAATTGTGTTTCTCTACACTAATAAAAAACTAGCAGAAAGAGAAATTAAGAAAATAATCCCATTCACAATTGCATCAAAAAGAATAAAATATCTAGGAATAAACTTAATTTAAAAAATAAATTTAAGGGGCGCCTGGGTGGCTCTGTGGGTTAAAGCCTCTGCCTTTGGCTCAAGTCATGATCCCAGGGTCCTGGGATTGAGCCCCGCATCGGGCTCTCTGCTCGGCAGGAAGCCTGCCTCCCCCTCTCTCTGTGCCTGCCTCTCTGCCTACTTGTGATTTCTGTCTGTCAAATAAATAAATGAAATCTTAAAAAAAAAAAACAAAATAAAATAAGGAGGTGAATGACCTGTGCTCTGAAAACTATAAGACATTGATGAAGGAAAATTAGATGACACAAATAAATGGAACAATATACCAAGCTCATAGATTGAAAGTATTGACATTGTTAAATCATCCATACTACACAGAGCAATCTACAGATTCAATATAATCCTTATTAAAATAGCAATAATATTTTTTACAGAACTAGAACCAATAATCCTAAAATTCATATGGGACCATGAAAGACCCCAAATAGCCAAAGCAATCTTGAAAAAGAAGAACAAACCTGAGATATCATAATCCCAGATTTCAAACAATACTACAAAGCTATAGTAATCAAAATAATATGGTACTGACACAGAAATAAAACAGATACATTGACACAGAACCAAATAGAGAGCCCAGAAATAAACTCACAGTTTGATGGCCAATTGACCTACAACAAAGGAGGCAAGAATATACAATGGGGAAATATAGTCTCTTCAATAATAGTGTTGGGAAAACTGGACAGCTACATGCAAAATAATGAAACTGGACCCCTTTCTTATACCATACACAAAAACAAACTCAAAATGGATTAGAGGCCTAAATGTGAGACCTAAACTATAAATTTCCCAAAAGGAAACACAGCACTAAACTGTTAGACATTGGTCTTAGCAACATTTTTTTGGATCTCTCTCCTCAGACAAGGGCAACAAAAGCAAAAATAAATAATTGGTACTACGTCAAACTAAAAAGCTTTTGCACAGCAAAGAAAACCATCAATGAAACAAAAAGACAACCTAATGAATGGGATTAGACATTTACAAAGGATGTTTCTGATAAAGGGCTAATATTCAGAATACATAAAGAACTTCTACAACTAAACACCAAAAAAAAAAAAAAATCTGCCTTAAAAAGGAGCAAAAGATAGAAATCCATCAAAATCCTTGAGAATAACAAGGCAGCAACCTCTTTGACCTCAGCTGCAGCAACTTCTTCCTAGAAACATCGCCAAAGCCAAGGGAAGCAAGGGCAAAAATGAACTATTGGGACATCATCAAAATAAAAAGCTTTTGCACAGCAAAGGAAACAGTCAACAAAACCAAAGAAAACTGACAGAATAGGAGAAAATATTTGCAAATGATATATCAGATAAAGGGCTAGTATCCAAAATGTACAAAGAACTTATCAAATTTAATACCCAAAGAACAAATAATCCAATCAAGAAATGGACAGAAGACATGAACTGACATTTCTGCAAAGACGTCCAGATGGTCAACAGACACATGAAAAAATGCTCCACATCACTCAGCATCAGGAAAATACAAATCAAAACCACAGTGAGATCCACCTCACACCAGTCAGAATGGCTAAAATTAACAAGTCAGGAAACGACAGATGTTGGCGAGGATGTGGAGAAAGGGGAACCCTCCTACACTCTTGGTGGGAATGCAAGCTGGTGCAATCACTCTGGAAAACAGCATGGAGGTTCCTCAAAAAGTTGAAAATAGAGCTACCCTATGACCCAGCAATTGCACTACTGGGTATTTACCCCAAAGATACAAATGTAGTGATCCAAAGGGGTACCTGCACCTGAATGTTTATAGCAGCAATGTCCACAATAGCCAAAAGAGCCTAGATGTCCATCAACAGAAGAATGGATAAAGAAGATGTGGTACATATACACACACACACACACACACACACACACACAATGGAATACTATGCAGCCATTAAAAAAACAAAATCTTGCCGTTTGCAACAATGTAAATGGAATTGTAGAGTATTATGCTAAGCGAAATAAGTCAGTCAGAGAAAGACAATTATCACATGATCTCTCTGATATGAGGAATTTGAGAAGCAGGGCAGGGGGTTGTGGAGGGTAAGGAGGGAAAAAATTAAACAAGATGGGACCAGGGAGGGAGACAAAGCATAAGAGACTCTTAATCTCACAAAACAAATTGAGGGTTGCTGGAGTGGAGGGGGGTGGGAGGGATGGGGTGGCTGGTTTATGGACATTGGGGAGGGTATGTGCTATAATGAGTGCTATCAATTGTGTAAGACTGATGATTCACATACCTGTACCCCTGAAACAAATAATGCATTATACGTTTAATTTTTTAAAAAATGGGCAGAAGACCTAAATAGACATTTCTCCAAAGAAGACATCCAGATGGCCAACAGACATATGAACAGATGCTCAGTATCACTCATCATCAGGGAAATACAAATCAAAACCACAATGAGATATCATCTCCTACCATCACTAATGGCTAATATCAAAAACCAAGAAATAGGGGCACCTGAGTGGCTCAGTGGGTTAAGCCGCTGCCTTCGGCTCAGGTCATGATCTCCGGGTCCTGGGATAGAGTCCCGCATCGGGCTTTCTGCTCAGCGGGGAGCCTGCTTCCCTCTCTCTTTCTTTGCCTGCTTCTCTGCCTACTTGTGATCACTCTCTGTCAAATAAATAAATAAATAATCTAAAAAAAAACCCAAGAAATAACAAGTATTGGCAAGGATGTGGACAAAAGGGAACCCTCGTGCACTGTTGGTGGGAATGCAAATTGGTACAGCCACTATGGAAAACAGTACGGCGGTATCTCAAAAAAAATTAATTAAAAATAGAAATATGTAGAACCCAGTAATTCCACTTCTGAGTATTTACTGAAGAAAACAAAAATACTGATTCAAAAAGATATAAGCTATTATTACAGCATTATTTACAATAGGTATGGAATCAACCTGAGATATGGAAGCAACCTAAGTGTCCATTGATAGATGAATGCATAAAGAAGATGTGCAGTATATCCATATATATCACAATTAACTATTACTCAGCCTTAAAAAGGATAAAATCTTGCCATTCATGATGTGGGTGGACCAAGATGATATTATGCTAAGTAAATAAATCAAATACAGAAAGACAAAAACTGTATTATTTCACTTACATGTGGAATCTAAAAAGCAAAACAAATAAACAAATAACAAACAAAAAGACTCATAAATACAGAGAACAAACTGGTGGTTACCAGAGGGGAGGAGTACAGGGGGATAGTGAAATAGGTAAAGGGGATTAAGGGGTACAAAATTCCAGTTATAAAATAAATAAGTCTCAGGGATGAAAAGTACAGCATGGGGAATACAGTCAGTGATATTGTAATAACCGTGTATAGTGACAGATAGCAGGCACTTATCATGGTGACCGTTGAGTAATATATATAAACATCAAATCACTACATTATACACCTGAAACTAACATAATAATATATATCAACTACTTCTTGAGTTAAAAAGAAAAAGATGAAAAAGTGGTATTTGGACCCTCAAGCCATTCTGGGGTGGGGTAGGCAAAACACTGCATTGCCCCACGTGAGTTGTTTGCCCTTGCCAAGCTACCTTACCTCATGGAGCTCTGTCTTCTCATCTGTAAAATGGGGATCATGTTAGAGCTGTTGTGAGCCCCGGGCGAGCAAAGGCACATAGAGCATCGCACGTCTGGCCCGTCCGAGAGCGGTCAGCACATGGCAGCTGCCTTTCCCTTCTCCTGGACTTCCTTAGAGCGAAGATGCTGGTAATGGGCTGGGGAGTCCCTGGGGCTGAATCAGTTCACAGATATTTACTGCAGGCGTCCTCTGAACCTGGCGCTGTGTGACACCCCTGTCCTAGTCTAACGGTCGGACTGAGAAGCAGAAAAGAGTTAACAGCTGGGGCTGGACCAGTGACGTGCCATGTGAGCTCCACTCAGGAAGGGCAGCCACAAGAGTGGGGATGCTTTCTGAGGAAAGAACAGCTACCCTGCGACAGAATGGGTGAATGGGAAAGGAAAGAGGGAGGTCATGGGCAGAGCCTGAAGTGGCAAGGTGTGGCCTGATTGAGGAAATGCAATCAGATCTGTACCACTGAGTATGAGCTCATTTCTTTCGCCCAGAAAGAATCCTCCTTCACCCAGCACCTCCACAGTCTGGGACCAGGGCTGCTTACTGAAGCTTTAATCCTGTTACATGGCCATCTCCAGAGAATGAGAGACCATCCCCAGACCTGTGCGTCATCCGCCCAGAATAGCACTCCAGTCACACTGACAATGTCGTCAGACCCATGAGGCTCACCCATGAGCAATCTGCAAGCGTGAGCCAGGGAGCAAGTGAGCTCGGCAGGAAAGAAAACACAGAATCGTCTCTGCCTGTATAGACCCCTGCGTGGACTGAAAACACCCTGATGTGGGCAAGCTCTGAAGTCATAAAATGAAGGTCTAAATATACACAGAAGAAATGGAGAATGCTTGCTTTTAATTGTCTAAAGATTCAGATCAGGGTTCACAGCCCTTAATTCATTGAAAATGCCAGCAAATGACATACATCTGACCCCCACGGAGCTGTGATGTGGACTGACTTATTCTCCACCAAAGAAGCCTTCCCATCATCATCTACCTATTCACTCACTCACTAAGTGCTTACTAAGTGTCAGGCCCCATGCTGAGTCCAGAGGGGACAACAGTGAATAAGAAGACGCACAGCCTGCTCACTTGAAGCTGACATTCCCAGTGACTGGCCTCACAGGGCAGGCACCCCAGGCAAGACCTACTTGCTCCGTAGTCTTCTGAGCAGCAAATAAAGGTGGTTCCACGGAAGTCTTCAGGCACTCCGCCCAGGGCCAGCCTTGCAGGCAGGGAGTGCCCATCCCTCAGTTTACCTCCTCCTGCTCTAGCCACAACCTCTCCAAACTCTGCTCAAGTCTGATCCAGAGGGGATTCCCTCCATGTAGGTAGGATCCCTCTCTTCCCCAATTTGTGTAATACATGTAGTAAGGCCACATATCCTCACTGGAACGGGACACTATGTTCTCATCAGACACATACACTTTAAAATATAAATATCCCCTCCTTTTATGGTCCCTACATTGGGGTTGACAAGGCACCCCGCCCCATCTGGCTTTATACAAATTGAGAAACAAGCCAAGGAACAGCAGACACAGGCCAAAATGTCGTCTTTCTTATTGATTCAAGCCAGGCTAGAGGAAGTAGCTAAGGAGGGGAAAAACTTGTAATACCACAGGCCAGCTTTCTGCACACTTGCCCATGCCTTCCTGGCAGGGCTGGATAGGGAGGCCTCTCATGAGAAGGAGCCTTCCCTGGGGCTAGCCCTCAACACCTGCTCCTTGAAGAAGGGGAAAGTGGGAGAGCAGGTCTCCAAAAGCCCCAGGGTCTCGATCTAGAGCTTCCCCAAGAGGGAGGTCACCCCATAGACCCTGAGGTAGTGTAAGTTAGGGGCAGAGTCGAACCAGTTGTATACTTAAAGGAAAATTTCTATTGGTGAAAGCATAGGAAGCGACCCTTTCTTAACTCCCTTAATGAGTTAAAGGTCACAGTCCCCAAGGCCAGAACTGAGGTCATCCTTGGTCTCTCACATCCAATCAGCCCCAATATCCTCTCCATTCAGTCCTTCACATTTACACCATATTCTTTCCCCACCTCTTCCACACATCATGTCTTACTTGGACCATTATCCTAGTCCCAATTGCCAACTATTCACCCCCTCTATCTCCCACCCATCTGCCATGATATTCTATCTAAAATCCAGTTCTGGGGGCACCTGGGTGGCTCAGTGGGTTAAGCCTCTGCCTTTGGCTCAGGTCATGATCTCAGGGTCCTGGGATCAAGCCCCACACCAGGCTCCTTGCAAAGTGGGGAGCCTGCTTCCCCCTCTCTCTCTGCCTGCCTCTCTGCCTACTTGTGATCTCTCTCTCTGCCAAATAAATAAAATATTTTTTTAAATTTTTTTAAGATTTTATTTATTTATTATTTAGAGAGAGAGAGCGAGCACAGGCAGACAGAGAGGCAGGCAGAGGGAGGAGCAGGCTCCCTGCTGAGCAAGGAGCCCGATGTGGGACTCGATCCCAGGACGCCGGGATCATGACCTGAGCCGAAGGCAGCCGCTTAACCAACTGAGCCACCCAGGCGTCCCTAAATAAAATATTTTTAAAAAATAAATAAAAAAAAATAAAATCCAGTTCTGGTATGTCCTTATCCTGCATGTAATCCTTCCTTCGCAAGTTCTCCACGGCTCCCGAGTCCTTTTCCATCATGGCCGTCACTCACCTGCCAACTTGGTCGGTGTGGTAGATAACCACCACAACTTCTCAAGCAAGCCATGGAAAGCTCTGGCTACAGTAAGCCTTCTGTTCATCCACCATGGGTTTCATTGTTTTATACTCCCTCCATGTCTTCATGCGTGGTCTCCCCTCTGCATGGAATGTTCTTCACCCTGTTTGTTTCACAAGCAATTTCTACTTACCCTTCAAGAGTCAGTGTAAAGTCTTTTGGGGAACTCTCCCCCAATGGCTTAAGCTAATCTGGATGGTGCTTGGCCTGGTCTGGCTAGTAACTCCATTATAGCACTAACCTCACATTGATTGTAATCGGTGGTTTCCAATCTCTCAGTCCCCTAACCCTCTCTTTCTCTAATTGACCCCAACTGACCCTATGGGGGCGGGGGGGGGAGATAATTTGGAGACTAGAACTCTGAAAAAATCTCTAGTTGATCTAAATTACAGAAGCAACTGCATCTAAAAAATAAAAATATATCCCTATAGAAAAGGAACATATATAAGAAAGAGCTCTTGAAAATTAGAATAAATTGTACAAATAAAAATGTGTAATGAGGAAAATTCCAGAACATAGAGCAAATCCTATTGAGAAGTCTGAGGGGAAAAAGAGAGAGGCAATCAAGATAAAAATTCCAACCTTCAAACAATTCGAGTTCTAAGAAAACAGAGAAAAATGGGGGGAGGGGAATTACCAGAGAACTATTAGAAGAAAGTTCTCCAGAATGAAAAGAATTTTCAAATTTAAGGAGCCTACCAAGTGCCATGCAGGGTAAAATGAAAGATCAGATCTAGACACATTACTGAGAAATTTCCATATACCTAAGCCAAACTGCTTCTGGAGCTAATGCGGAGGTCTCCGACACAGGAATATAGAACCTTTCACCCGCAAACCTGATGCGAATAAGCAGAGGTATTCAAAAATCATCCCATTGGACTGAGCTTAGAGTTGTACACACTCAACAAATGTTCATTATATATGGACTTCTTCCCGTAAAAGGACATCCTATGTAAAGGTTGGACCTCCCTGTCTCCCCTCACCCCTCATGCCCCCTGCACACCGATGCTCAGGACCACAGTGACACACGGCGATCACGCAAAGTCCGTGGTGCCGCTAAAGAACAAGTCAGGTCCCAGGCCACAGAGGAGAAGGAAGCCGGGATTGTGGCCCAGCCGCTAACCAGCCGGCATCTGCCAAATCCCAGTTTGAGTGGAATCGCCACGATTTTAAACAGAGACAAAAGATTCTTTTTAATTTCTGGTTTGGTTTGGTTAACCAAAGCAAATACAACCGTGTGTCAGAGTGGTCCAAGAATGCCAGTGAGCAGGGTCTGTGATGGACTCATAGAACTCCTTGCTTGAGGACGACAAAAGCCATCCCAGTGTGGTTAAGGCAGGGCCCCAGCACCAGGCTGCCACATTGGGAGGCCTGGGGAACTCAGGGCAAGCGGCTACATTTTTCTATCTCTCGGTTTTCTCATCTGGAAAATGGGAATCATGACAGCACCCACCTCACAAAGCCGCTGTGATGACTAAAGGAGTGATTATCTATAAAATGCTCAGGGAAGCACTCAGGACAAGGAGTTACTACTTGGTGACAGGCTGAACTACTGTCTCCTTTCTCTGAGAAACTACCAACAGATGGATCCATGGCAGAGGAAGAAGAATGGAGTCCATGAAATGTGGAGTCAGGAAAGGTACAGGGACCTGTACAAGCCCTTGTGCTACATGGAATATCAAGTTTCAGGTAGAAAAGCTCCTAAGGACAGCAAGCTCACCATGAATCATCCATACTTGACCTCTCGGGTGGCACAGGTGGTGCTCCCCAGGGGCAGGCAACAGGACAGATGACGCTCCTCACAGCTGCAGCCTGGGCCCCATTTCTCCATGTCCTGGGTGAGCAGGCTGCTAGAAGCCAGCCCCCTTCCAAGCGGCACCCAGGTGCAGAGCAGCTTGGAAGCAGTCTACACTGGCAGCAGCATCGCTACTGCTCTCATAGCTGCCATGGCCACACCATAGGGTTTGAGGAGACTGGGGTTTCCTACAAGGCTTACTCAGCCTCTGATGACTTAGTTCAAGGGAGCTCTGTTCCTTGAAACGTTATCTTAGTCACAAACATCTCACATTCCTGGGCCACATCAAAAGGGGAGGGATACCCAAGACTTTCTTCTCCTCCAGCACAGAAAAACTCCATACACCACCATGTTCTCTTGGGTTGCCCATGTGCAGATGGGACCTGGAGACTTTGCCCAGGGTGGAAGGGCTGGAGGTCAACTTCTACGTTTTTGGTGCCTAAGAGACTCAGAGCCTCATTCAGAAATGTTTCCGTAAAACATAGGCACTGGACTCTTACCTCTGAGGTCTCTTCCAACCACAAAAATCTCCGGATGCTCTCTTTACGAAGCCCACCACCACCACCTTCCAGGATCTCGGTTACCAGGATGCACTATGAGCTCCCAGAGGGTGCACACCTGCTCCAGGTTCTCTCTGCTCACTGCCCACAGTGACTCATCCCACATATGTTCACAGAATTTAAGTAAATTCAGAATGGCAATTCTTTAAAATTACCATTTCAAAAATTCATGTCGGGTGCTACTTATCTACAGCTGTACCGGCTCTTTAGCTCTTTGCTCTTTGAGGGAAAAGGCAGATGTACCTTTTAAAAAATAAATGTGTAGGGCACCTGGGTCGCTCAGTGGGTTAAAGCCTCTGCCTTTGGCTCAGGTCATGATCCCAGGGTCCTGGAATCGAGCCCCACATCGGGCTCTCTGCTCCACAGGGAGCCTGCTTCCTCCTCTCTCTCTGCCTGCCTCTCTGCCTACTTGCAATCTCTGTCTGTCAAGTAAATAAATAAATTATTTAAAGTAAATAAATAGATGTTTAAATTTCAGTTGTTAAAAATGTAAACTGCCATGGAAACACCACAAAAAAATTTTTTTTTAAGATTTTATTTATTTATTTGACAGAGATCACAAGCAGACAGATAGGCAGGCAGAGAGAGAAGGAGAAGCAGGATCCCCGCTGAGCAGAAAGCCCCATGCGGAGCTCGATCCCAGGACCCTGAGATCATGACCTGAGCTGAAGGCAGAGGCTTTAACCCACTGAGCCACCCAGGTGCCCCACAAAAAAAAAATATTTTAACCCATTTTCACACCCAAAATGCTGCAAACTTATTTTTTTTTAAGATTTTATTTATTTATTTGACAGATTGAGAGAGAGATCACAAGTAGGCAGAGAGGCAGGCAGAAAGATAGAGAAGGAAGCAGGCTCTCTGCTGAGCAGAGAGCCCCATTCGGGACTCGATCCCAGAACCCTGAGATCATGACCTGAGCAGAAGGCAGAGGCTTAACCCATTGAGCCACCCAGGCACCCAAAAACTTATTTTTTTAAGGTGTTTGTGAGCCAAATTACCCTGAAGAGTCATCTAGATAATTCTGCCTCCTATGTACAGTCTTGGTCTTGGGCCAGACAATTACTCAGCTGATGCACCCCGCCCCTTTCCTTTTACTGACCGTTTCATAAAAAACAACACTCATAGTTGACAAGATGCTAAACAGATGAAAAAAAACAAAATTCCAGGCTTTTCTTACGTACAACCCCAAATAAAAAGGAAAAAATAATCTGCAAGTTATTATTGGTATTTGCTACCCTCTGGTGTTCAGCCTTGGGAAGTTTCTACCCCCAGAAAACTGGAAACAGTACCTCTTTCACAGATGGCCCCTCCGAGGGTCATCCAGACTAAACCCTTTATCCCATGGGACTTCCCCAGCATCTGAGCAAGTCCTCTGCTCCTTACACCTGTGTACACATTGTGAGGACACTAAAATAAGAATAATGTCAACCTGAGTAGATCAAGATGAGCATCGTGAAAATGCTTCCTCAAAGCATACACAATGCATCTAAAAAGACAAGCATACAACTGATACAGAATGAGCCCCATTTTCAACTCTCCAACTCCCTGTGGTAAGGGATGACTGGCCATATTACAAAAGTATCAACAGAATAAACATCAATCAACTCTGCCTCGTCAATTTCAATGATATACACACACTTGTGAGTACCATACATTTTCAAGACATTGCTCTAGGGACCCCATATTCTACCTTACTCTGCCCTCTGTTACACCACACCATTTGACAAGGCAGAGGTCTCACAGCGCTCACTGTCAGAGTACTTCCATTTCTACCCAATCCCATTCAGTTCAGTCTGCACACCAAGCCCTCATGTGTACAAGGTCCTATAGAGATGCTTCTTATTCAGCCCTTAATGCTAGCTGAGGGCCAGGCTCTGGAGGATAGAATATGCCTCTGACTTCTCCTTACACACTCTTGCCTAGGGCATTTTTCTACAATAAAGTCCATCAGAAAAGTGACTGCCTTTCTTTAGAACATTACATAGCTCCCCATTAACTACCAAATCGTACATGAATGAATCACCCTTGTGTTCAGAGTCTTTGTAGGGGGATGGATGGGAAGGTGTGTGGGTGGATGGATGGATGGATAAATGGATAGATGAGTGGACTGGTGGATAAATAGATGGATGAATAGGATGAGGGGGTGGGTAGATAGAAGGATGAATGGACAGATGGGTACATGAGTGTGTAAACTGATAGGAAGATGGATGAGGAGATAGATGGCTGGATGGACAGAAGGAAGGAAGGAAGGAAGGAAGGGGAAGGAAAGGAAAGGAAGAGTAAAAAGATTGCCTGACATTTAGTGTTCTACTAGGCCCTACATGGAGAACAAGTAAAAAGGCATGATCTTTGTCCACCAAATGTTCTATTAATAATGATAAAAATGAAATCAAACTAAGTGACAAGAAGGAGAGATAAACGTAAAATGATTCCAAAAGAAAACTAAAGTAGGTGACCTCCAAGCAAGAATTAAGCAGACAAAAACTTGATAGCTTTATAGTGGTAGCTACAGGAATTGAGGTTATTAATTTAAAGGGTCTGGTTCATGGTTGTCAGGGTGGGCAGGCTGTCATACTCTGATGGCAGCTGCCCAGCTCCAGTCCCAGCTGGTGACTAAAGCACCCAGGCCTGGCATTTCTAGAACTAAATGCAGGAGCCAGACACCAGGGTGAGAACACTGGGACATCTCTGGGGATGTGTCAAAGCCTGTGTGAAGGAGAAGCCCCAGGGCAAGGCCGGAAAACAGAAACACACAGTCAGCTCTGCTCTGTGTTCCCCCAACACAGCCCAGGCCCAAGTGATTTTGCACCATCACACCCCTGTGGTTTGAAGAGCCATCTTTCACTCAGAAGACTCAGATACCCCTCACCTCCTCTTCCTTGTTATTCTAATTTTCCATGAAACCGCGCAGTCAGAAGGTCTCGAAAGTTATTCAAGGCCACAATATCCCTAAAGCCCAATAGGAGAGAAAGACTCTCTTGAAAAAGTGGACTCTACCACCTTCCTCAGGCCCTTTCTTCATGTCCAACAAGACTCACTGTCAGAAAAGGTCACGTTCCCATCACAAGTCCCGAGTGTCCCATGTGAAACCAATTTCTTCCCTTTCTTTGCTCTCCCTTCTGCCTCAGAAAATGGGCAAAGCTATCCACCATCATTCACACAACTTTTTATGACTCAAAGATGGTCATTCCCTCCCTTCACTCTTCTCTCAACACCATGTGTCTTTGAATGATCCCCAGGAAGACAGCCAGATGGCACGGACCTCACTGCTCCCCATCCCCATAGCCACAGCCAACTGTGACCACAGACATCTCCCAGCCACATCCAGGCTCAGCCTCATGCATCCCCGCTGTCAGCTCAAGCACAGCAGGCTGAGCATGTGTTATCAACCCAGTGTGGTATCCTCACAGCCTCAGATGTCATTTTCCTGACCGATAGCCCTGAACCTGATTACATAAGCTCACACATCACACATACATATAATGGTATATAATAATAATACCAGCCTTCCTGTACGGACGGTGTAGTGTTTGTGGGCACTGTAGAAGCCCCTTTCCGGGTACTGACCCACCCAGGCCTTACCACATCTCTACGAGGGAGTGCTGCCATTGTATTTAGAGGTGTGGAGAAGCTCAGTAACTTGCCGAGCTCATACACAGGCAGGCTACAAATCCAAGAAGCCCATTCCAGAATCCATGCTGTTCATGGCCATGCCCTGGCCTATGGTAGGCAGAGCGCTCCAGCTGTCTCCACACACGTCAGTCCCACACACCTCACCCGAACAACTTTATGTGGGCCGTCTTCCCTCTGCCTGCCTCAG
>RCUC01157018.1:0-30583 GCA_003697995.1 Taxidea taxus jeffersonii | reverse complement strand
TGTCCAAAGCATAGATATATTATGTCAGAGTCATTATATTAGAGAATGGAAGGAAAAATGGATTTCATGATACATAGCTCTGTTAATATGAAATTATTTAGAAAGAAATCTCAAGCTATAATTATTTCAATCAATAAAAATGAAGTAAGATTTTTTTTTTCCTAGTTGGTCACATTTAAAATATTTCTTATCTTCTATTATTTTTAAACATATTGGAACTATTGGCTTCTTTCAAAGAACATAAAAGTATGTCTTTGGAATAAGAGTTCAATCTAATGGAAAATAGATTAAATAAAGAGTAAATAATTTTGATTTCTAGAGTTCAAGTCCTAATCGCCATATTTATTTGGCATGTTACTCAAATTTAATTTCTAGCATATAAACTAGGACTGACCTGATTGCAGCCATATGTACTAACTAACTTAAGGATTTTCTAAATATTCTATAAATGAATAATATATTACCTTTTCATCACAGATGGATACTTATAAGTATCACATTTCTTCCTCCTTTTTTTTAAAAGATTTTATTTGTTTATTTGAGAGAGAGAGAGAGAGAGAGGAAATGAGGAAACTGACTGAGCCACCCAGACACCCATATCTCATTTCTATCAGATGGAGGGAAGAAAGGAGAGTGACAAAAACAGATGAGTTGGCAAATAAGGGACCAGAGTAGATTTTTAAAGCTAAAGATGAGGGTGCTTTAAATATAGAAGTAGAAAATTACATAGTTGGTTAAATAAGAAATTCCAACAACAGGAAAAACTCCAACCTACGATAGCAATCCAAGAAACAGGATAGAATGTATTAAAGAAAGTTCAAGCAGCTGGAGTGAAATGATGAAGGGGCCCACAGAAGAAGAAACTTCAAGAAAGAAAAGTAGTTTAAATGGCATGTGTTTTGCAACAATTCAAGAAATGTATTGCAAATATAATTCCCCTGCAGCTTCCCCTGCTTGTGTTTGTGCACCCTCTCTATCAAATAAATAAATATATATTTTTGAAAAATTTAAAAAGCTACCAGTTCAGTAAAACACAGATGTGGTGAAAGTTCAGTCTTTTTTTTTTTTTTTTTAAAGATTTTATTTATTTCTTTGACAGAGAGAGAGGGAGAGAGAGCAAGCAAGCACAGGCAGGCAGAGGGAGAAGCAGGCTCCCTGCCAAGCAAGGAGACCGATGTGGGACTCGATCCCAGGATGCTGGGATCATGACCTGAGCCGAAGGCAGCCGCTTAACCAACTGAGCCACCCAGGCGTCCCAAAAGTTCAGTCTTTAACAGATACATAAATATATATATTTAGATTACATACAATAAATAAGCTTCAAACATTAGGTTTACTTTTAACCTAAATAAAGCCTTTCAGAACCAGATAGAACCTCTTTTATCTATAATCTAAAGCTTCTAGTTAATGTATAAGGAACAAATTTAACTTTTAATTGGAAAAAAATAATTTAAACACGAGGTAGCTCTTTCTACGGAAGAATAAATTGGAAATTCACACCATTTGCCTAGTTTTAAAGTTTTTCAAAAAGCCATGGGTTCTTAATTTACTGTAATATGTGAATTAATTTGAAAACAATTTTCTGAAATCAAATTTGAAATTTAACTTTGCAGAAAAATACCTGAAGGCCTAATTAGGAAAAATACTAAAACAATAGGAAATGAATTGTTATTCATTTATTTTAAAAATAAGATTAGATTTCTCTTTCAATATTCATGGGTTGTAAAAAAGAAGTGTGCTTGACAAATTAAATTGTGTTTCGTTTTTGCTGTTCCTCATGCACTGGTGATTCTGAACAGACACAAAAGGCTCCATATTTATAAACAGTTTATAACCTCCCCAGACAACTCAATTAAGAAAGTAGAGAAACATAAGTGTATTAAAATTCATTACAGAAAACATTAGCTGAGTTTGGAAAGTGAAACTCTAGAATTCAAATACATAGTGGATTTTAAATATCTTTTTAAATGGTCAACAACGGATCCAGAGTTCCCATTGTATTAAACAGACAATGCTCAAACCATGTTTGTCATGTGATTCCCCAGACTTCATGATCACAATATTTACCAGCATTAGCATTCAAAAAAATGAACTGAAAATAGAATTTTATGTCTGGATACCTGTGTGTCACATTTTTGCTGTATAAGCCCTTAGATACAAAAGGTTGAGAAGGTAGACTCCATTACTAGAAGCATTTTAAATGTAATAGAGCACACATATGCATGCCTTTCAATATTTCTTTATCAAATATTGCCATGTCAATCTATATGATTTGCTCTTTAGATAGGCAAGATGATAATGATGATGATATTGATAATATTAATACAATAATAAACATAATCCCACACACTCACAAAACAAGGCACTTCTCTGATGATGTTCTAACAATGAATATTCTAGTTTGAGGGATGTCCTCCACTGTATTTCTTTAGTGAATTAAAATATTGGCTTGACATACTATCTTGTGGCTCCCATTGTTTTCCTGCAGCAGTTTCTAAACTGGAAGGTGCTCTAGTTTCTGCTATCAATTGTTAGGGTCTTTTCCCATCGTCTGCTAGCATAAGGGCCCTTAGTTTCATACCAAGGCTGGAACATTCAATTTCTATCCACGAGCTGAGTGTCAGAGTATATATTTTCCTATGTATGAGAGCTACAACAACAGCCAACCAGTAAGCCAAATGGAAGTCTCCCCATTTTAGGGAAACTATCCTAATCTGTTCTACTATTGCCAACCTGATAAAGAGTCCTGTATCCTCCCTGTATTACAAGATAAAGAGAAACTATTTCTCTGAAAATGCGGACTCGGCAATCTCCTTTCTTTTCCACGTAAAGAATTCCTGGTATTTAAATAAAAATGTTGTTTAATGTCACAGTTTGAGAGCCATGATGAGAATAATCTTAACTTTTGTTAAACTAAGAAATACTCTTACACATTCAGATTCTCATCAATTGATTCACTCTATTTTGTAATGGGTTCTACAGAGCCTAGGTCACACAAAATATAAACAGGCAATCCATAAATTGAAAAAAAAATCACTTATTTCCCATAAGGAATTATATGATTTTGCACAAGATATGTACAGTTCTAGCCAAAACATTATTTAATCAACATGTGCATGCTACCTGGTTTGGAACTAAATGGTCTAAAGATGCAGATGCATGGGTGCTGTGTGTAGGAGTTTCCTGGTCTTGTTCGTTGAACATTATTTCCAGTGAAATCATTAAAATTATTTTTCTACCTTTGCTTAAACAGTCCTTGCCATTTTAGAGCAGAGAAATCATATTCTAAATTAGAGTGCAGATAGCTTGTCCAGGATAGCTCTCGTTTATGTCTATTATTCCCACATGATCATTAATAGTAATAACTCCTCATTTTACTCTCAAAAGTGTGGTAGTTTGAGTGCCAGGTTACCTGTTTGCCAGTTGGTTCTAAGATCTCCTCCGCAAAGCATCCAGTTTCTCATGTCACCCTCAACAGGACCAACTGCTTCCACAGAATGATTATGAAGCAGTGCGGTTCTCTCTACAGAGCTTAAATGAAGTCTCACTTCTCTACATCCAGAGGAAGCTGTCAAGCTTCCTTCAAGAGCAAACCACTTTCTCTTCCCTAGAAGGACCATATATGCCTTTCTACTAACTTCTGCAGCTCCAAACATTTTTTTTTTTTTTCTGGTCACTGAGGTGATTCCCCATCCCCAAGTGGAATTTGTTTATATAAATCATTACCTCTGTAGGAGCTCCCAGAAAATAATCTCCAGCTGTCAGCCATTTTCCTCCTTGGGAAATTTAGGGCCTTCAAGGAATGCTCACATCCCCCTGATAGATATTATGTTTCTGGCTTATTGCTGAGTCCTGTGGTGCATATAAAATGCAACTGTACTACTCACTTATGACTACTATTTTAAAAAGCTGTTTTAATCTATTACAGGAGAGCCAACAACTCCTGCAATACTCAAGGACATAGTAAGAAGAATTTTGCTCTTTTCCCACCCCCCTGAGAGAGAGCTTCTCACTCTACCAAAAAAAAAAAAAAAAAGTACTCAGTTTTGAGTCTCTTGTGGTCTTAGTCTGCTTGGGCTGCTATAACAAATTACCATAAGCTGGGTGATTTAAAAAAGCAAACATTTCTCAGCAGTTCTGGAGGCTGAGAAGTTCAAATTCAGTGCGCTGGCAGATCTGGTATTTGGTGAGAGTCTCTTCCTGGCCTGCAGATGGCCACCTTCTCCTTGTATACTCACATGGCACAGAACACAGAGAAAATTCAGCTCTCTTAGAGAGCACTATGTCCATAATAAGGACTCCACTCTTGTGTTCTAATTACTCCCCTAAATTACTCTCTCAAAACTCTTAATATCATCAGACAGAGGATTATAGTTTCGATATAGACATTTTGGGGAGTCACAAAAATTCAGTCCATAACAAGCAGTAATCACATTATTGGTATTCTCTAACTATTGCCACTGCTCCTGTAGCAAAATTCCTCAGTGCTATTATAAAAAAACACTATTCCATCATTTTTAGTAGAATGGAAATTCTGGGGAAAATTGATAGCCTCTTAGTCAAGCTTGAATACATCTTCACACTAAAAAATACTTATTTTTCTCAGACCTATGTAAAACAATTATTATCTTTTTCTGACTTTTCCATAGCTCCCATGAAAGACTGGGGATTATTATAATGAGACAATTAAATTATCATTCCATGCTATTAAGAGCTTTTAATAGACATTATGTAAATGTTACCAGGACTTACTTTTTAGACACAGATTACTTCAAAAGGAAGTAAAGGTTATGAAAATAAACATAAACAAAATGAATATCAAAATAAAGGAACATTTATTAACAGTTAAAAACAAAAACAAAATATAATAACAGTGTTACAAAGGAGTTAAAATTAAAAAGTCTTGCAAAGAATGTGAGAATGTGTCGAACATTCTACTTTCATATGGAAATGGACTTTAACAGGCATGAAATTCTCAAATTACCTCATTATTTTCCATTTGTACTCAGCATAGGTTAAGTCTTTTATTGTATTGCTTTACTGATGTTCTTGATAGAGCAAAAGTATTTCATGGGAAAATCAAGAAGCTAATGCCAAGGAAATTGATTACATACTAGGGAACTCTCGCTATACTCCATACACACGTAAAGAAAATATAAATGGATAAATTATGGGACCTACCTATGATATTAAATGAAAATTTCAGAATACGTTCCATAATGTTGTAAAGAACAGTTGTTCAACATCTCAAAATTGATTCAAAAATCAATTTAAAACAATTCACATCTTGCTGTAGCTTGCACCTGTCTTGATTCAAGAAACTTACCTAAATTCTAATATGTCTGATTTATCATAAAACAAGAAAACAGCAAGGAAAACTCTTTTAACTCAAATCAAAATTCAAGGTGTTAAAGACAAAAATACTGGGATTCATGGAAAAGGAAGAAGCTAAAAAAACCTCAGGCAAATAACTAGGTTTCAGAAATTCTCATGTGAAATAGAACAAATAAATTCATGTCACAGTAGTATTGTATCTATTGACCCAGGCAGGATAAGACATTTCACATAGGGAAATTTGCTTAGCAGAGGGGCCTGTAACAACTTCAACCACAGGCAAGCAACTGTATCTGTCAAGATTTTGTGAAACCTTCTGCAGTGAAGGCAGAAAAATAGGAAACATGTCTAAACACAAATTAATTGTGTTTTATTTTCCCTAGCCTGACAATCTCTGTTAACTCTTATGAAAATGAGAAGGAAAAAATGATCCAAGTAAGAAAAATGACTATAATATTTCCTTTCTTCCAATTCCAATGAGTTAATAATCATGTCTTGAAAGGAACACATGAGATACTTTTATTAACATCATACGCACTAATCATAATGTAGGACTGCACTGTAAAATTCAATTTACTCGTTTCAGCACATTATAATGAATATAATGACAAATTAAACTACTTTACACTTTTTAACACATGTATATAGATAACACAAAAATGAATAGATGTTATTTGAAATGTATATCAAAATTTAAAATACATGTCTTTCTACTTAATTGTAAAGCTAAACATATGGACCCAGTAGAGATTGTCCATAATTTAAGTCAATGTACTCTTAGTAAGAATCATCATGTGCCAGGCTCTTTGCCAAATGCTTTCAAGAAATATTGATCTTTAATTCTCACAGTCATATAGAGAAGGATACATATGGCTTCAAATGTACATATAGAGGCTCAGAGAAGCGTCACTGTAGAGATCACATATCTATTAGATGACAGAACTGCAAATCCAATTCAAGACTTCTGCCCACAGGTCTAGCACAAGACCCACTGCAGATGTAACCCCCTCACTCCATGAGCACCCACAATAGTTTTCAGGCACTTGACATATTTAAAATGATGTTACCTGCTGTTCCCATTGATATTCTTACACAGATCAAGTTTTAGTCGATTAACATATGGAATCTATTAAAAAATATCCAGTAAATTATTTATTTGGTTTAGTGGTCTTACTTAAGGCCTGAATAACAAGAAAAATGTTTGCATTTGATTTAAATCATTTCGTCTTCATCACTGAATGTTAAAGCACACAGCAAAGAGCTTAATAAGTGTTCATTTTCTATACTTTCCATAAGGTAAACATATTTTAAGCATCCTAGCCTTTCCATATAACAGAAGATTTCAAATATGCAATGTTTTATTATTACTTCTGTTTATCTCAAACTGATATCTCCTTGGTAAAAAGCAAACACATATATTTAACTATAAATACATCTCATTCTCTTCTGCTTTCTTACACATGTTCCTATTGTTTCAGTCATCTTTTAATAATGTAATACACCTGAAGATATGTCCCTCCCCTTTGTTGCCTTCTGAAATCTTCAAGGACAACAACATTTTTTAATTTTTGTTCTTGTTTTTGTTTCAAGTATCTGGATCCCCAGGACTTCACATTGAAATAATAGTATGTTTAACAGATTAATGGCCTGTTGTGGTTTATCTTGTTTAAAGACTGACTATAAGAATTGAATGTGGTTGATATGTAGAAGTTAAATGAAATATAAATGTTGCTGGCTGTAGAACCCAAATGGGACATTCTAAAGAATTTGTTATCCTTGAAATCACATGTCACCCAACTAAGTGACATTTTACTGTCCCACATATAAACCTGGGAGCAATGATTGTCTGAAAACTTCTCTTCTTTGCTGGTCCTGTTGCTTTCATTGCTGCTGTTGTTAAAAAACTAACTACCTGAGGTCAGAATTAGGCACATACTAGACTGTTACCTTTTACATTTGGGACTATTAATAATTTTATTATATGCAAATTTTCAGTGATACTCATTTCCATTGATATTTCAGTTAAATACTTGGGATATGAGTTTATGAGCAAGTAGACTATCTTACCCAAAATATCCCTTTTGATACATCATGAACAATTTGTTTCGAACATTTGAATTAACTTAGATTACTTTGCTGATTAATAGGAAACTTTTTTCAGGTAATTCAATGGGAACTTCATTTAGAGTGAAACTAACCTTTCAGTTGTCACTGGATATAATTATTTGGCTTATTTCTAACCAGTGAATGGAAATGTGTAAACATTTATAGCAGAACCAAACAACACACTTTATTTTTCTGAATATGGCCTATGAAAAACATTCACAGGTAATGGAACAACTGTTGATTAAGTATGTTGAATCTAAATCAGAGAACAAATTGATTTTGATTGCTAGAACAATTATTTAGACAGAAATATTTTATGAAATTAAAGTATTCTACTAATACATTTTTAGGGAAATGTTTCTCTTAAGTAGGTTTGTCTATAACAAGAGAAATAATTCTACCTTTATGTAGATGTATAAATTAGATAAACTGTGTAAGAGACCTATCTATGACATACTGTTTTAAAATAAAATTATTTATTGTTGAAAGACTAGCTGATCTTTTTGCATACTGAATTATAATAACATTGAAATAAACAGCAAAAAGGCAGCACAAATGAATGAGAAAACCAGAAACAGAAACAAAATAAGCACTGATAATATCATCACTGAATACAAAATATACCTTTCTTTGTCTTCTGGTAACTTCATATTATCCAGATAATAACCACTACATTGAAAACTGAAGTCTTTCAGGAGTTTTACTTTAAGATGAAGAAGTATTCCTAAGTAAACAAATATACATATTACTGATAAATAAGAGACCATACCGTGTGATTTTGAAAGGCAAAACTTTCATTGAACCCTGATCGTACATATTACAAACTTCCATATGGAAATGTTTCAAGGGCAATAAAATAGATCAGATTTCAGGTATTACCCTCATTTGACCATATTAATGTTCAAAATGTTCATCTATTCCATATTTGCTCTTTTTATTCTCTTATTTTCCCAGATATACTACGATACATGCTGTTGACATATAGCATTGAATAAGTTTTAGAAATGCAAAATGTAAATTTATATAAAAAGAATGATTACCACCATAGATAACATCTCCATCACATCACGTAATTACCATTTAATTTCTTCTTCATGGTGAGTACACTTAAGATCTACTCTCTTAGTAATTTTCACGTCTTTAATATAATTATATTAAATATAATTACCAGGATGCACATTAGCTCCTCAGGATATAGCCATCTTGTAACTGGAAGTTTGTGCCCTTTGTCCAACATCCCCCAATTCTCTTATCCCTAGCCTCTGTAACCGCCGTTCTACTCTCTGTACCTACAAGTTCAGCTTTATTGGATTCCACAAATAAGCAAGATCACACAGTATTTTTCTTTCTCTTCTGACTTGTTTAATCAAACCATAATGCCCTCGAGGCCCAACCAAGTTGTTGCAAATAGCAGGATTTCCTTCCTTCTCGTGGCTGAATAATATTCCTTTAAATATATATGCCACATCTTTTTTCTTTTTCTTTTTTGTTTCAATTTTTTATTTAAATTCTAGTTAGTTAACATGCAGCGCAACATTAGTTTCAGGAGAATTTACATATAACACCCAGTGTTCATCACAACAAGTATCCCCCACCCCCACCCCTCCAGCAACCCTCAGCTAGCTCTCTGTAGTTAAGAGTCTGTTTGATGGTTTGCTTCTCTCTTTTTCCCCCTAAATTCATCTGTTTTGTTTCTTAAATTCCATATAAGTGAAATCATATGGTATATTCTGTATTTACTCTTAAAAAAGGTCAAAATAAAATATGATATTTTAGATTAACCTGTGAACTAAAGTTTGTGTTCTCCAGTGTATTAACAGCAATAGTGAAGAAAATGTGGGATATTTAGCATTCATAAAATATATTTTCACCATGAAGAATTTCAAATATTCTGTAGTGAAGACTAGTTCCTCTTCAATGAACTTTTGTCATTTCGACATATTGATAAGCATCTGGTTGAAGAATATATTAGAAATATAGAATTACAAATATGATATGAAAGAAATTTGAGGAAATTATTTTGATCAGACCACCATTTTCAGGCTAGTAAGTTGTTAATGTGCTAAGGTTATATATGAAGTGACTGAGAAACCCAGATAATAGAGAAAGAAGGCAGAAATTCTTCTATATCCTAACAAGCTACTCTTTCTTCTATGCTGAACTTATCCAACATCTCATCCAATATCTACCAAATATTATGTAGATACACACACACACATACACATGTATATAAATACATATATATATGTATATATGTATATATAAGAATTTTAAAGCTTAAGAATTTGAGGTCAACATGAAGATTTATGGTAACTTGGTTGCTAAAAATTTAAGTGATGATAGAAATTGTAAGCTCTTATACAGGAACATTTCTTCTGCCTTTTAAAGGATTTTTTAAAAATTTATTTATTTATGCGACAGAGAGAGAGATCATAGGCAGAGAGGCAGGCAGAAAGAGCAGGGGAAGCAGGCTCCCCGCTGAGCAGAGAACCCGATGCGGGACTCGATCCCAAGACCCTGAGTCAAGACCTGAGCCAAGGGCAGAGGCCCAACCAACTGAGCCACCCAGGCATCCCTTCTCCAGCCTTTTCAAACTTATTTTTATACTGTTATTCAGGAAGCTACCTAAATAGATTGAGTTAAGACTGTGAAAGCTACTTGTGTTTCTATATTACCAGTGAAAAACAAAATACAATGACATCATACAATGTTTTCCCTTATAACATAGAAATGGTAACACATGGTGAGATCATGATAAATTACTTTGGAAACATCACGGTCATAGTAAATATTAATGTATTTTTTCTTTCCCCAAATCAGAAAGCTTTCCAAAGTTAAAGGTTGTATTTTTTTCTGTTCAACATACTGATATGCCAATTATGCTTGCTTTGTACATGGGGTCGATAGATATTTTATGAGTTAATTTAATTTGATCTCTTATGGTATCTACTTCAGAAGTTTGGGAATACCCTCAGGCCCTCCACAAAAATCCTTAATGTACACTGAGTTATAATGTATGAATACATAATGTGATTTCCTAAATACCTAGTGGACCTATATCTTTGCAATTGCCTGTGTAAACATCTAGTATCACTAGGCAAAGAGCTTTGCCTTCTTAAACATTTTGCAGCTTAACGCTGCTTTGGTCAAAACAAAATATATTTTAATACGCTCTAAAAAGTCATGCACTACATCCTGAAGAAAAACTATTCATAATCAAAATTTCATAATATAAAAAATATAAAGGATAACAAATTACCTGAAATACAAATAAAATTCATTTTCATTAGTGAAGTTGCATGTCTAAGAAAGCTACTTACTCTGATAAGGTAAAGACTATTTGCATTTAAAATGCTAACCCTACCTATTATTTGCCTGATTATCTATGATTTCATGTTTCTGAAGATTATTGTCACAGGAAAATATAATCTTCAGTCATTCATGCCTGTCTTTTTAAAGTTGTATCACCTCTACCTTTTTAAAAAGTTTGTGATTTTTTTCTTAGACAATGTCTGGAAAGACACATAGCTAATACATACACAGTGTTTCTCAAACTCCAGTGTGGCTATGAACCACCTATACATACATAAGACATAAGAGCTTCCAGTCCACAAGGAGACAAAACATGCAATTTTGAAACTATTCTACCTTTGAGGGTCTATTAGTTCTAGAGAAATTACAGAGACCTAGTAGTCCTAAAGGCCCAAGTGCTGGTAGCGTAGGCTGAAAAACACACTTCCTAAAATATAGGCACCTTCTATTCCTGAAAACTGTAACTGTTACCTCCCATGACACAAAAATGGGTCTTTTTAGATATGATTAAGTTAAGGATTTTGAAATGGAGAGGTTGTCCTGGATTATCCTGCTCGGATAATCATGCATCTCTTTATGAGAGAGAGGCTTAGAGAGGTTTTAGACACAGAAAAATCAATGTCAAGATGGAGGAGAAGAGATTTGAGGAGACTGACCTGGATGTTTAGTGATGTAGCTATAAACTAAGGAGTTCCAGGACACACCAGGAGCTGGAAGAGGCAAGGCATGATTCTCTCATATGGCATGCTGCCATGTTGATTTCTACACAGTGGTACTGATTTCAGACTTGGAAATCCAGAACTGTGAGGAAATACATTTGTGGTTTTTTTTTTTTTTTTTTTTAAGATTTTATTTATTTATTTGACAGAGAGAGAGAGAGAGAGAGAGAGAGATAGATTACAAGTAGGCCCAGAGGCAGGCAGAGAGAGAGAGAGAGGAGGAAGCAGGCTCCTCACCAAGCAGAGAGCCTGATGTGGGGCTCAATCCCAGGACTCGGGGATCATGACCTGAGCCAAAGGCAGAGGCTTAACCCACTGAACCACCCAGGTGCCCCACGTTTGTGTTGTTTTAAGGCACCAGATTATCTGTTATTTGCTAAAAGCAGACATAGGAAACTAATATAGATAGATTTTTGTCAGAACCTTTTTTTTTAAAGATTTTATTTTTAAGTAATCTCTACACCCAACCTGGGGCTTGAACTCCCAACCCCAAGATGGAGAGTCACATGCTCTACTGACTGTGCCAGGTGTCCCAGAAACTTCTAATTAATATGTTAAAGTATCCATAAACATGTTACCCTACTGCTTAGGGAAAGATTTCCCTCAAGAGCTTGATGCTTATATGAGTAATTTTTTAGTGATCCTATTTCTATTTTAAGTTCTAGGGAGTAAGAATATTTTGGTATTTTGCATCAGAAGCTATAGATTTTAAAATTTTGAAACAAAAGATTATAAAGTCTTGGAACATTGCATAAACAGATATAATGCTGTAGAAATCAAACTTAAAAAAAATGATAGCAGTAGAGAATATTCTCCAAATAAATCAAGGAGTTAAATCAGTAGGTATATGGAAATTATGCTCTTTAAATATCACTTAATATTTTTAGTGATTAGGTTTGCCAAAAATGAAACTCAAGTAATAATTAAAAAAAAAAATTGTCAATTCTAGCCCATCTACATAAGTTTAGCTGCAATATGACTCTAATCACATCACAAATGGAAATTAAATTAAGTCAATTTTGATTTATACCTGAGGTGTCTCAATCAGAATATTTCATCAAACTAATCAAACTAATTCCCTCCTAATGTTATGAAGGTAATTGGTGCAAAGCAACAGAAAAACAAATTTTCAATAAGCATTCAGCAGCTAATTTCTATTACTATGTATTCAAAATCAATAGAAATAGAATAGACATCTAGATGTATATGCATGTGTATGCCTAAATATATTACATTAAAAATCCATAATTATATGTTATCTTGAAAAAACAACAATTAGTATTTTAACCAATTTTAGCAATTAATACTTTCTTTAAAATATCATAAAGTCAACTGAATAAGACACTTGAGGCCTGAAAATAATTTTTTTTCATTTGAATAGTCATCAACAAAGGTTAATACAACATGCAAAATAGTCATGTAAGTTTTCTCCATTTATTATTTTGTAAATAGGTACAGACAGCAATTTCCTTCATCTCCTACACATATGAAGAATTGGCACATATTAATCTTGTCTTTTTTATTTAAATTTGAAAATTAAATGATTAAGTGCTTAGTGTTTAAATAGTGAAATGATACTATAAGGCTTACTATAGAAATAGTTTCTCCATGTACACATTTATCTATGGATCACCAGATTCAACAAACTTTAGCTTTTTTTTAAGTTTCCTTACACTACTGGCTGGCTTTTATCTACTTAATATGCATATTTTGTTATCTCTTGATTCTAAACTTTTTAATGCTATCCAATGGCTAAACCCCAATATTACCTCCCAAACCACCACACTTACTGACCTGTTTCACTATCCTTCCAAAATCTTTACACTAGAAACTTTACTTGAATCAATATTCAGCATTTTTATTACTAGAATAAATATTGTTTATAACTAAGTAATTTATTATTATATTTCCTAATTTATACAAAGTTCGTTCTTTCTTACTCAGCATTCATATTTGCTTGTTCTTTTAGCTCTTTTTCCTTGATGGTAAACACTCATTAATCTGAAAATTTCTGTTAAGTTGTAAAATTGGAACACTTGTCTCCTTAGAGAAAGAACACACTAAATAATTTACTAGTTCTGTGTTTCTTTTTAATGACCACTCTCCTATATGTCTCTAATTTACACTGGTTAAATTCTTTACCAATAGAATTGCACAATTTTCTTTCTGTTTTTTGTCAAGTGTATTTTCTTACAGCTTTCTCAAAATGGTTCTTGAAAGATAAAATTGCTGGGCTCGTAAACAAATAAAAATTAATTTATTTCCTGTAATGATTGACTAATGTGTGTCCTTCTTTTAGTCAGGGTACACTATACGTGTTTTTAATCAATGAGAAAATGTTATTGGCTTCTTGGATATTGGTCTAGTTTTATCCATAGAAAATGCAAGATCCCAAGATCAAGAGTCCATCCATCCAGGGCTGGATGACTTTGAGATCTCAACCAGTGAGGTGCGCAAAGGAGAAACAAAATGTAGGATTACATATGGGAAATTGTTTTGTGACTTGCCTGGCAATATCATTAGCACATTCATCCCATTAACCAGAACTCAACCACAGCTACACTAAATACAAGAAAATCTGGTAAGTGTGGCTTAGCCAAGTAGATGTGTCCAAGTAGATGAATAAATGGCTGTGATATTGCTTTTTGAAAGTAACATATATTTTAATAAATATAATCATGGTGGGAAATTACAGAGTTTTTACCAAATCTGTATGTATGTTAAAGCTAAGTAGTTTTGGTATCAATAACAGATAATCACTTACCTAATAAATATTAATTACAAGGTTACAATAGCGAGTTTGTGACTTTGAACAAACCACTTAATATCTTGTGCTTAAGCCAATTTCTTATCTATAAATGTGGGTACTTTTAGTATCAACATAACAGGGTAATTGTGAAGACTGAATTATTTAATTGACATTTATTACACAGAAATGTGCCTGACACTTGGTAAGCACCCAACAAATTCTAGGTGTTTATATTTGCATGTGTACTTTAAAAAAAAATTTGTATAATCCTAGAAATTATGGATTCCTTCCATTATGTTACAGATAAAGCAAACAAGCTTAAAAAGGCCTTCAATAAGTCACTTTTCACTTCTTTAACAAGTAGTAAGCTAAAACTGTATGAAATTAAATTTTACCATTATGGATCAGGATAAAGCAAATTTATACATAATGGGTAATACATAAAAATATGCTCACACTCTAACAAAATGTTTAGGCTCTTTTGCTAGTAAGATTTTCCAAGCTATTGGAAAATCTTGGAGCACTCTATTATTTCTAGATAATATTAAGCACTCTATTATTTCTAGATAATATTAAGTATATTATACCCACAGAAATTAAGCTTATTTCCCCCAAAAGTTCAAGAACTCAATGTGAGAAGCATGTTCAGTAAATTTAACAATAAAAAGTGATTAACTTGCTAAGTATATCTTCCCCCCTTCTTTATAAGGCTTTATTTAAAAAAAATATTTATTATGTTAGTCACCATACCATACATTATAATGCTTTATGATACTGTCCTGTATGTGCTCTTACATGTATATTTAGGTTTTTTGTTTGTTTGTTTGTTTAACCTGGTAACTTATAAACCTCTATCCCTTCTTAAGAAGCTAATGAAAGATATACTCCAGCAAAACAAAATGTCAAACAAAAAAACCTAAAAAGATTATATAAATCACCTCCAGTCGGATGTCCATATTGCAGACCCAAAGAGCATACAATCCAAATGGCATTCAGAGAGCTATGGATTCCTGGTGGAGGTCTTTAGGGAAAAAACAAATGGAACTGATGTATTTGAACACGAAGTACGTGGTTGAAAGGCAACTGGATACATTGTTCACTGGTATAAAATTAATAACGATGGAAATGATATAAGTAAGATGAACTAGACACTAGTTAAAGAAAAATAAAAAGATGCAAGGGAAAAGAGGAATTGTACTATATCACGTAGACTCAGTATTGATTAGTTTTTGGATAGACATCATGTACAGATTATCTATTTAACCAAATATTGTGATTTAATTGTGAGGAATGACAAGGATGAAAATGTTGGTTGGAGGAGTTCATCTACCTTGCAGCTGTCATGAGATTATGGACAGAATACAAAAATCATAGAATAGCCATTCAGTAATATAATCTAGAAATGCAATGATAAGTTCTATGAAAAATCACCATATGAGCTGAGAAAGGCTGCTTTGAAAGTGGAGAAGAGATAGAAAACGTAAGTTTTCTAGACATATGTTTTTAAAACAATGAAGCTATACTACATCAATGAAAACTTTGTAAATATTTAAATTTGGGGGGCATAGATTGTTCTGATTCATATGTTTTAATCAAACAGCTTAGTTCCAACCATGGACAGTTACATTTCATACACAAAGATTTGTCTGTAACACTGTATGTTAATTATACTTCAAAAAACTTGGCAAGAAAAAAAGAAAAGAAAATGCAGTTGTCTCTGTTAGAAAAAAGAAAAGATTTGTCCAAGTATCCTGCTTCAAAACAATCTTTTTAAAATTTATTTTGCAGGTCTTTTCTTAATTAACATCTACATTTTTTATATACATTGATGAAGAAGAAAGCATTCGAAATCTGGCAGAATATTGGTCATATTTACATTTCATTTTATAAATATTTGAGACTGTTTAAATATAAACATGTTTGTATGAATGCTACATGTCTTAGATATTTATTTAGTTTGTAAACAGTTCTAAGGATACATGTGCATTATTGAGCTATAGTTTGGGACTGCTGTCCCATGTCTAAGAATCTGAGAGAAAAACCTGCACTCGTCAGAAAATGGGTATCTTTAAGCTTGTAGAATTGAGCATTTTAAAATTTCATTTGTTATTTTTCTTCTTAAGTCTCTTAGCAATTTACTTATTTATTGTTAAAGATTTTATTTATTTGACAAAGAGAGACACAGGAAGAGAGGTAAGACAAGCAGAGAGAGTGGGAGAGGGAGAAACAGGATTCCCTCTAAGCAGGGAGCCAGATGCAGGGCTGGACCCCAGGACCCCAAGATCATGACCTGAGCTGAAGGCAGATGCTTAATGACTGAGCCACCCAGCCACCACAAGTCTCTTAGCATTTTAGAATATCCCTTCTATTATGCCCCAATCTTATGAATATCCTGCAAATAAAATATTTGTCCTTAAAATATACTAGATTTTAACCCTACTATTAAATGCCCTAATCAGTATCAATTAAGGTCAGTCACTACAGTTGTCTACGCAGTAAACTAAATTGCTAAGTTTGCCAATGGCAATGACTCACAACTAAGTGATAGTGGTTTCATTAGAAATGCAGAAAGAGAGACCATAAACATCATTTTGTACTATCTTTGTTCCACCTCTTTTATGGAAACATCACCCTTCAAAAAAGGTTAGTAAATATCCTCCAAACAGTGTCATCTCTCTGTGACTATATGAAAGACTATATTAAAATATTCAAATTTATTATATCAAAATACAAAACTCTATTGATGGCAGATATATACGAAGTCAATTCTTTGGAAGGAAAATAATGCAAAAGTATGAGGTTTAGATTTCAAAACTTTAGTGATAAGATTAATATGATGATATATAAATGGGTAATTTATATTAGCTTTATACTTGTTAGTCGATGCATCTGGAAGTGAAAATAAAAGAAAATGGACCAAATAATCTGTAGACACCATTAACAGATTTTTGGCCCATATAGATTTTAAACCATTTCTGTTATTTTCCCCTTTTGGTATGCAGTGTCTTATTAGGGCTATATAATTCAGTAACATTTTAGGTTGTTGAACTTTAGAACACAGCAGAGATGTGCAATTATATTTGGGTAATTCACTTTGAGGAATTGCTAGCATGTTCTATAATTCTATCATTTAAGCCTTCTCCTTTAATTTTATCTGTTGATAATTTCAATTATTTTATATTGCCAATAAGTCACTGATGACTATTCCAGTGAGATTTTGTTATAGATGTTAGAGAAGCAAATTAGCTTAAATTATGTACTGTGCAAAGCCAGCAAATTTTTTAACACTGAGAATTGGCACTTAATATTAACTTTATACATGGATTGTTTGGGTGTACTATTCTTAGAAGATAATTTGTGTCAGGTGCCTCTCCTCAATCTGGAGCACACAAACTTGTACATTCCTGAAAAACATTTTTCAGCTCTCTTTCTCACTTGCTGGCTCACTGATTTTATTTTGTTTTGCAGGATGAAGGCATTTCTGATAAACATATTGCTGTGGTCAAATGCTTTGCAAGGTTTTTGTGCATGCGTGTGTGTGTGTGTGAGAGAGAGAGAGAGAGAGAAAGAGAGAGAGAGAGAGAGAGAGAGAGAGAGATCTGACCAGTACTTATAAAGCTATCACAGTGCCCTTCCCATAATTTCCTGCTGTTGTATTTTGCCTAGAGAGCACCCTATATCGGATTCCATACTGTCCATCTCTGCAACATTTTCTTCACAATCTGCCCAATCATAGATTCCAATTCTTAGAGGACTCTACACATAGCTTAGAAAAGTTTAATTAACTACTCTTTTTTTTTTTTTTTTTTTAAGGAGCTGGAGAGAAAGAATCATAAGCAGGCTTTATGCCCAGCCTGGAGCCCAAGGCAGGGCTAGATCTCATGACCCTGAGATCATGATCTAAACTGAAATCTAGAGTTGGATGATTAACCCTGTGAGCCATCCCAGCATCGCTAGTTAACTATTACATATGCCTCTGAAAACAGTGCCTCTTTATTTTTTAATTACACCATTTTACATTGCCTTATTTTGAAAAATACAATATAAGAATTTACAGTATCTTTAAGTAATGTTATCATGATACTTATTAGTGGCTTATGTATTAAAGATTAAAGTCTTTAATCTAATGTAATACATGTAATTTAAAAATTGCTTGTGGCCATGAGCCATATTTCATATTTCATTTAAATCACATGGTACCTCCCATAAGGCTAAGTATTTTGGTAAGTCAATCTACCAACTCCATTTAACTGATGCTAATTTAACTTATTTATTGCCTACATACTGTGTGCTAGATGCTGTACAAGGTGTTAGGTACATTTGTCTCTAATATCATGAAGCTTTATTTAGGCTTTTAGTGGTAAGTAACAAGGTATTACTTTGGTGACTTATGAAAGAGTGTATTTAAAAGTTTTATGCCTAATGAAGTCTATGCTTAATGAAAAATTCATGTTAAGTTGATTTCACTTTAGAATTTTTATATCTTGCTTGTCATCAGTGAAAAAATGAAAACTAGCAATGGTGTTATTAAAAATTAGACAATGTTAAATTTGGGGAATATATGAATTTTGAAACTTTGCAAATAAAACATCATAATCTATAAAATGAAGGAGCCTTTTATTGAGTGACACTCAACTGACAGGCTGTCTTCATCCAAAAGCTAAGTGAACTCTAAAAAAACCCTCTCCCTGGCAAAAGCAAGTAAGAAAATATGCAGAAAAAGACAAAGTTCTGAAAGTCAAAGAGAAGTAGCACAAAAGGAAGCCAATTATGTTGAAAATTGCAGATACAGAGGAAGTATACTAAGGCTGCATTAAATGAGAGAATTTTCTTAAAATCTTTGAAAATATGAAAAAAATTGAAAATAGAAACAGACATAGCTGTAGGTAGGAAAATTAAACTGATTAAGTGAAGCAATACAGACAGGAAAACTGAGAACACAAATATACCCACATGCATTCTATGTCAGATTTTAAGGGTCATTTTGGGTAGGTCACAGTACCCAGATATTTGGTTGAACACCAGTCTGGATGTTTCTGTGAAGGTACTTTTTTCGATGAGATTAAAACTAGAAGTAGCAATTTTGATTAAAGCAGATGACCATCCATAATGTAGATGGGCATTATCTAACCAGAAGAAGGCTTTAAGAGAAAACGAACTGGGGACGCCAAAGAAGAGGAAATATAAACTGTCTTTGGACTCAAGCTGCAGCATAAACATCCCCGGATCTCCACCCTGTGGCCATACCCTGGAGGTTCTGGACTTGCCATTCTCTGCAGTCACAGGAGCCAGTTCTTTAAAATAAAATTGTCCTCTCTCCTTGACATCTGTAACTAAATTTCTATCTGTTTTGGGGTGCCTGGGTGGCTTAGTCGGTTGAGCATTGGACTCTCAGTTTGGGTTAGGTCATGATAGGAAGATGTTTGGATCCTGCCGGCGTCATGCTCCTGGTTCAGAGCTGAGTTGGTTTGGTATTCTCTCTCTACCTCTGTCCCTCCTCTCGCTCTCTCTCGTTAAATAAGTAGCTTTAAATTTGTACCCATAGAGGGGAGGAGAGTAGAGAGAGGGTGATGGGGTATGGACACTGGGGAGGGTATGTGCTGTGGTGAGTGCTGTGAAGTGTGTAAACCTGGCGATTCACAGACCTGTACCCCTGGGGCTAATAATACATTATATGTTTATAAAGAAATAAAAAATATTAGAAAAATAAATAAATTTGTATCCATAGCTATCTATATACACACCTATTTATATATCTACCTCTATCTGCCTGTTTACCTACCTAGATTGATATATTTCTGTGTATTTGCCTATGTATCTAGGATAGAGATAGATCTACAGATAGATGGATAGACGGATAAATAGATGGGATGGGTAAGAGAGAACAGTAATGCCCTGAGGTAGTTTGTTCAGGGGAAAGACTTGAAGAACTGGAGGCAATGGTTTCTTGGAACGAATTTTAGATACTTTGAAGTTGCCAGGAGGAACAACTGGACTGAGGATACGCAATGGAACATTCGTTGAAGTTGCTGCAGCCTCAGACCATTACAGATACGGAACTGGCTCCCGGTGTGTTTGTCCCTGCCCCCCTCCTCCATAGTCTTTGCCAAAGCCTATTCTCCCATACCTGGGAAGCCTCTCTGGCAACGGACGGGGTGAGGCGCCTCTGATAGGGGTGCTTTCAGGCAACCAGGAAAATTGGGGTTTGCATGACAAGCGGTGGGAACCAGACGACACCTCGCTGATAAGTCTGGCACCAGGGACCTCCAGCATCCTGGGCAGCCAGATGTTCCCATTCCAGGGCTCTCCTGCTAGCCAGCTGTAGAAGCCTGGAGATCTCCCCAGATCCTGTGCAACTGGGCTGCTTTGGGGAAGAGGGGTCAAGTACGCAGTGGTTCCGGGGTGATTATGCAGTTCTCGGCACTGCCCCCTAATGCTCAGGAATCCCCAAACCAGTTCACCCTGATATCTGTAAGCTCGTGGCTTTGAGTTTGCCGAATGAAATCTGAAATTGGCCCTGGTGCACTGAAGACAAGGAGACACAGAAGAAAATGGCAGAGCCCTCCTGACTGGTAGGCAGCAGTTCAGTAAGCAAGATGTTGAATAACGAAAATTCAGCTCAGTCCGTTCTAAAAGATGGAATCGGCTTTATTAAGTGATTCACGAATCGGTCAGCATCAGTAACTATGAAATAGAGGGGCATTCTGAGGAGATGTACAAAATAGAAGGGTTTTTGTTGTTGTTGTTGTTGTTGTTTTTGTTTTTTTATAGAAGGAGGGTGGGGCAAGAAAGTTAATAGCGAAAGAAAAAGGATTGTTACATGCAAGGTGGCTTTTCCTTAGGGGAAAAGCAGGCAGTCTTATGCAGATGACCTCCTTTTTCCTTCGGTAGGTGGAAGGGGCCCAAGTGGCATACTCATTAGCACTGATTGAAAAATTGCAGATGAAAGAAAGATGACATTTCTGGGGGCAGGGGTTGAAATTGCAATTAGATGAGGTATCAAGCCCCAGTTTGGGAACCTGGTCCAAGTGACACCACTTTGGGGCCTGTGTTTGTTTGTTTGTTTCATTTTTATTTGTTTGTTTGTTCTTTTTTAACAAAGGGAACTTACATATGAGGCTTGTCTTCAGGGCTGCAAAATGAGGAAATCTCTGCACCCACATACTAGACTCTTGAGTTTATACAGAGGACTTAATGGGGTCCAGAAGTTCTCAGTAATACATCACTGTCTTAGGGAGCGCTAGTGTTGGAAAAGTGGGCCAAATGCATATTCCAAGGGCAAGTGGGTGTGGGAGAGGTGGGCAGGTGGCAGGATAAGGAACTTCTCCAGTTGCCTGGCTCCAGCTCTCTGGTCAGCTGGTCAGCTGTGGTCTGGTCCTTTTGATGGTCTTTTGACCAGCTCATAAAATCTTACAAACCTCATCTTAGACAGTGTTACTTGATCAGTCAGTAAAGAGTTTTCTTAGCATGGAGGTGGTTCATTTGGTGACTGTTTTTGCTGCATTGGAGGCAGATGCCACAACGACAATATAGACACATGCAGGAGAAAACACAGATTAAGATAATGATTTCCAAAATAAGTAACAATTTTTTTTTTTCTAACAAGAGCCTCATGATCTGAATCACTGATTTATTAAGTCCCCTAAGCTGGGGGTCAGACCACTCAGGGCATTCATTTGTGTCCTCATGTAGCTTCGTAACGATGACACATTAGCAGATTATTCAGTTTTGAACACACAGTATTCTGTTTGGATAATGGCACAGGTGCCTCCTTATGAGACAGTAATAATACCCAAAGCCCATCTGATTGTGGAAGACAGTTTTTCTATTAGAGACATTTCAGTGTTTAGTAAGACATGTTTTGTTGGCTATAATTTAAAGTGTGCTTGGGTGAATTTACTAAGTGTTTCTCTGTGTGCAATAACTTCCTCCAGGCCAGTGGAGGGAACAAAGGCAGTAACCGAATGATCATACCAGTGGGAAGTAGAATGTGTCCATCTGGGCTTGAGAGAGAGGCTGGCAACTTTTGTTATAGTGGGGCAGATTCTATCTTATGCCCAGGGAAAACCCAGGAGGCAGTGGCCCAACCATCCTGGTAGAAGCTGGAGCCAAAGATTTGTGCCACACAATCATTGGGTCCCACTCTGGACCACCCAGTACATATCCAGGCTCTGCTACTAGTCAGCATCACACCAGTTGCTATCCTTTAATGTGGAAGAATGACTACACAGTTCCAGTTATGTCCATCCCATATTACTGGTGCAACTGGGTTGATTCTGTTCAAGTGATTTTTCTGTTCCCAATATAGGAGTGCTCAAACATCCATAACCAGAGGTAAGCAACATGAACCCATCCCAAATCTAAGAGTAGCCACTCATGGCTCTGATGATGGTATTTTTAGGACCCTTCTGTTAGCCATTTGAAATATTGCCTGTATAGTTTGATAGATAGGGAAAAAAAAAGAATATACATGCACAGTGTAATATAAAACAAATTGAGAATACTAATCCTAGCTTGTTTTCCTTAATATACTGCAGTAGTGCCTTCCTGGAGTGGTGATACCTACCATGGCAGCTTTGAAGAGCTAGTGAAGGGCATCTGTCCATATAGCCAATAGTTGGGTTGATTCCTTTGCTGGGCTTACTGGTGGACTGCCTGTAGAAAGATATTTCTATCAGGGGCCCATCCCTTGACTGTATACCCCATGAGTCGCAGAGTCCAAGGTCAAAAAGACAGCTATTTAGTAGGAACTTGCATGAGGAGGTCTCCCTTCTATAAAAAAATTACATATGTGGCCTTATCCTTGGTTGTTAATGTAGCTGCAGCTTTAGGAACTTAACCTATTGTGCATACCATATGTGTTGACAAGAGGAAGCATCACCATCAAGCATGAAGGGATGAACTGGATTCAGGTAAGCCAGGCCAGAACCCCTACCTTCTCTCCTCTTTCAATGGTGTATCTTCAATTCTAGGTACAGTGCACTACAGCAGGTCCAACTTGAAGCAAGAGAACAGGATTCCATTGGAGACTGAGTAGTTCCCCCTCACACAGGGGAACTGTCACTCACCCACTTTGCTGGACATCCTGTTGCAAATTCCAGTAGATAATGCCTTCCCCAGGTGATAATGCCTTTACCAGGGCCTTACGTGTTCTCAGCAGCAAAACACTGATCCATAGTGAGAGAGCAATGGCTATTTCTCTCAACTTCAGTACCTTTATGGTTTTGGGTGACTTGGCCAGAGTTCCCATCTGGCATATGGGTCAGCATGCCCTACTTGCTGATTATTCAAATATAATAAAGCCTGGGATAGTACGTTAGTCCCTTAGGCCAACCAAGGTGGTTTTACTTGTTAGTAATGTTAAAGGCTTTAATATTCTATTTTTCCTTTCTACCAAACCTGATGTTTGTGGATTATAGGGGAGGTGGAACCTCCATTCAGTATCACGTGCTTTTGGATCCTTGCACATAATAGCCTTTTCACTATCTTTTCAATGGTGTTATCTATATGTGGTTCTCAGCTTTTTGAATCCCGTAGTGACTGCAGCCTGGTTTGCTTGGCAGTGAGAAACCTTGGGTTAGGCCCATGCAATGTCCACACAGACCAAGGCATATTTAGAACTTTTATTCAGAGGGAGGGAGCCAATATAATCAATTTGCAGAGGCATCAGTGGTGGAAAACTCTGGTGGATAGCCCTAGACTCCTTTAGCAGTTGTTTTGGATATTGTTTAGAATACAAAGGACAGGGGCGCCTGGGTGGCTCAGTGGGTTAAAGCCTCTGCCTTCAGCTCAGGTCATGATCCCACGGTTCTGGGATCGAGTCCCACATCGGGCTCTCTGCTCAGCGGGGAGCCTGCTTCTCCTTCTCTCTCTCTCTGCCTGCCTCTCTCCCTACCTGTTATCTCTCTGTCAAATAAATGGATAAAATCTTAAAAAAAAAAAAAAAAAGAATACACAGGACATGCTGTCACTTCATTAACCAAGTCAGTGTATTTCAAGGGGAATCCAGCATTCTTGGCAATATGCCACCCCTTCCCCCTCCAGGTGCTAAGGTGCCAGCTCTTTCTAAGCACTCAGGCTGCTCTGCTTACTGACTTGTTGCTTGCCCAGGCTTACATCTGGGCTAGGGCATGAGCTTCCTGAGTGCCAAGGAGTGGCAGCACCTTATGAGCTAGGACTTGGAAAACAGTGAGGACCGCTTCAGGCTCTTGCAAGTCGACCCAAATGTCTTTCCACGTAGTCTGGCTTAATTGTGATCATCCACCCCTTGGCTTCCCTTGGTCCAAACCATAAGGTTAATCCCTTTAGAACAGTCCAACTGTTACTGCAAAGGGTTTATGGCAGGGCTCCTTAATGATCACTAGCCAGACCACTGGTTCAATACACTGGCTGTCGTGGTTGGTTCTGTTTCCATCCAGGTGGTGCCCATGTTGGTTTGAATAGTGATTGCAGTCCATGTGGGCGTATTGCCCCAACTAGACCCATCTCAATATTTAGTTACTTCTCATTTTTAAATAGATACCACACACACAGTTCAGTATGTTATATGATAATAACAAAAATCATGATGAAAATATAACTATAAGCTTTGTTATTTGTGGTTATGAAGACACAGATATTGCACGTTTATTTTCAGTGTCAGTCACTGAAATACCAAAAATTGGAAATGTCATTAAATTTAATAAAGATTTTGATTTAAATTGCACATTTAGATATTAACAAGGATGTAATATTTTCCATCTGAAGCCTAAACTCTTCCATGTTCTCAATTTTTTTTAAACTTTTTTTTTTTTTAAGATTTTATTTATTTATTAGTTAGAGAGAGAGAGAGAGAGAGAGAGCGAGCGCGAGTACAGGCAGACAGAGCGGCAGGCAGAGGCAGAGGGAGAAGCAGGCTCCCTGCCAAGCAAGGAGCCAGATGTGGGACTCGATCCCAGGACGCTGGGATCATGACCTGAGCCGAAGGCAGCTGCTTAACCAACTGAGCCACCCAGGCGTCCCATGTTCTCAATTTAATCTACTTTCTACCTTCAGAAGAACTTGAAAAATAAATGATAATGAATTTACTTTTATCCTTCATAAATACTTTAATGTAGGGTTGACTCATGAACGGGAAGATATGCATTCGACCCTATCATGAATCTCAATCAGTAAAATACTCTGAGAATAAATAGCTTTCCTGGTGAAGCAAATTAATTTCTCCAGGACAGCAGGTAATTTAGTTAATCATCTTTTCTACCTTTGTACATAATGCCCTGCTCTCCTGAAACAGTTACATTTGCCTTGCGGGAGGAAATTGCTCATCTCCAGAAACCTTTGCTCATCGGACTTATTTTGCACTTATATCCAAGACTAATTTTATTTCACAATTTCCCTGTATTTGTTTCCTAAAAAATGAATATTTATACAAGTAGGTTTTCAACCTTTCCAAATATTTTAAATACTTTTGGCTCAAAACACCTTAGCAATTATCAGAATGAATCCATTATTGTACTACTATAAATATACAGCCATTCACTTTATTTTCAAACTGAATGAACTATATATTACACTTAGCTGTCAGATTTCCATTTCAAGAAACTCAGTAAGGAAACCAGGAGATGTCATTAATGTAATTTAAAGTAGAAACTAAAAACAAAAATTAGTATGAAATACTCTTCTGCCATTGATTTAACAGAAAAGACTTTAAGAGCAAATGAGCAGTAAAAATATGTGGTAACAACAGACATAAATTGTTCTTTGTTTTACTTAACACAGCACTACAGCCTACCAGTTTATGAAGAAGTACAGTTATACTCTCAACACCAGAGTTTGATGGCATTGATTAAATAATATGACTGTTAACACCTAAAGCAATGGTAGCTTAAGCAGCACTGTAATAAAAAGATTACTATGAGCACATTACATTAGGTAGGCAGTACAATAAAATTTTCTAAGGCTCTCTAAATATTGTAATTAGGAGGAAAATATAAATGATGGTCCATTGATTTCTATATATTTTCTGCTTTATGCAATAGGAATAAAACAAAAGTATCACATATATAAGGTCTTGTGGCAGTAATATATTGAAAAGTATATTATGAAAAATTTTCATTTTTTCACTAAGAATATTTTATTTTTAAACTCATTGGTCTATGTACTTAAATTACACGGTAATGTTGTAAGGGAAGAGAAGAGATAAATAAATGGAAGGAACTTATTCAAAAATAAAACTTGAGGGCTGAGTACAAATCACAGTGAGTTTCAGATTGTGACATTTATTGTAAATGGCACTAAAACATTAAGAGTTCTGTCGTAAAATTATTGTTTTATCTTCCAATTAAACGAGAGCATTCATCAGAGGTTTAAACAAAGTGATTCACAGAAGAGAAGTATTTCTGTCAGACCAGACAAGGATTAAGGATTTCTCAGTTCTACATCCATCTCTGAGCAGATTCTGCTCTCCAACTTGCATTTCATTATCTGCAAAATGGCAAACAGTATGACCTATATTTTCATTAACATTTGAAAGAAAAGGGATGGGCATGCTTCCATTCCTGCTTTAATGCCATAATTATCTCTGTGCTATCCTGAAATACAAACCTCTGAGTGATTTTAAACGTATCTCTGCCTTTTACATATTAAATCAAAGGCTGCTTCTCCTTGCTTTGTTCCGAAGCATAGTTTTTTTACTTTATGTTACCTCAAAAGCACAGTGTGAAACAGGATGAGGATATAGGCAGTACAGGTGGTGGGAGGTGAAAAGGAGTGCGGGAAGGAAAAGTCTGGGAGAAAGGCAGGAGAGGAGGTGGAGATCTGCAACTGACTTCTCATGCCAGTTGTAAAGGACCCAGTTCATCCAGGACATCTGAGAACTGTAGTTGCCTCCCAGAATTGTTTTTTAAAGGAGGGCTGCTTGGGACATTTATCACCGGGCTCCCAACCTTTCATTGTTCTTGTTGAGAGGGGGGAAGACACATTAACTCACTTCCCAACTGAACTTGTCTATAGTTTCCGTAAAGTACCGTGGCTGAAGGCAGAAAAATGTGTACCATGCACTTGAGGTGGCATACCGAAAACAGGTTGACCTCAGGGTGGGATGCAGAAAAATGAAGGATCTGAAGGGTGCACAGAGCCTTCCTTATCTTTTTAGAAGTTGGATAACATCATCATTATGCTGATGCACCCTGCCCACCCTTTATGAAAATATGCCTCACATGATTTATGATAAGTCACGAAATCAGAGGTTAAGTTGAAAGGATTCTTACTATTCACACTTAAAATGGCCCCTGATTTTCTCTCTGTGGATAAGAGAAAGAGAGAGAGGTGATTGAGAACAGTGGGAAGTGTTACACTTAGAAAAGTCTAATAATACTAATAAAAATCTTAAAAAGAGGGATTTAGGAGAATTTCTAGAATTCCTAAGAGACAGTGGAAAGGACGTGTTTTGTTTTTTGGTAGAAGTAGATGACACACATTCCCTTTACTTTTTAACAAGTTACCCCTTTAACTTTTCACAATGCTGCGAAAACTGTACATAAAAAAGCACATCATCATCATAGTTATAAGAAAATATTTTGTGAATAATGGTGAGAAGTAAGTCTTTATATTTGATAATGCAAGTCCACCAAATTTGTTCCTCCTTAAGAATATCTTTTCTACTTCTGGCCATTATATTTTCACATACAATTTATAATCAGTCTGTCATTCACATACTGTTTTAAATAATTTAAATCAGTATTGAATTAAATCTACAAATAAATTTAGGGAATCAACGTAAAGTATTCTGTAGTCTATGTGTATGATCTATCCCTTTATTTATATTTTTTAAGTTTTCTTTAGGTATTGTTGTGTTTTTTGTGTGTGGAGATCTTGCATGTGCTTTTTTTTTTTTTTTTAAATATTTATTTATTTGAGAGAGAGACAGTGAGAGAGAGCATGAGTGAGGAGAAGGTCAGAGGGAGAAGCAGACTCCCCGTGGAGCTGGGAGCCCGATGCGGGGCTCGGTCCCGGGACTCCAGGATCATGACCTGAGCTGAAGGCGGTCGCTTAACCAACTGAGCCACCCAGGTGCCCCTGCTTTTTTGATTTAATGAGAGACATGTAATTTTTAGGTTCACACAAAATTGATGGGAAAGTACAGAGAATTCCCTTATACTTACTGTGCTCACACATGCACAGTCTCACTATCAATATCCCATACCACAGTGGTACTTTTGTTACAAATATGAAATAACACTGATACATCATTAACACTTAAAGCCCATGGTCGACATTTGAGTTCACTCCTTGTTATAGACTTCATAGGTTTTGACAAAAATATGATGACATGTATCTATCATTCTAGTATGACACAGAATGGTTTTCTTGTCCTAAATGTCCTTTGGTCTTTTCATTCCTTCCTTTTCCCACATCCTGGCTGCCACTGATCTTTTTACTGTCTTTATGGTTTTGCCTTTTTTCAGGATGTCATATAGTGAGAATCATATAGGATGTAGCCTTTTCTGATTCATTTCTTTCACTTAGTAATAAACATTGAAGATCCTCCATGTCTTTTAATGACTTGACAGTACATTTCTTTTCTTTTTTTAAGATTTTATGTATTTAATTGACAGAGAGAGGGAGTGAGCACAAGCAGGGGGAACAGAGAGCGAGGGAGAAGGCAGGCTCTCTGCTAAGCGGGGAGCCAGGAGTGGGGCTTGATCCCAGGACCCTGAGATCAGGACCTGAGCTAAAGGCAGACTCTTAACCAACTGAGCCACCCAGACATCCTGACAGTGCATTTCTTTTTATTACTGAATAATAACCTCTTATTGCATTGTCTAGATGTACCATAGTTTATCCATTCACCTACATCTTGATTTCTTCTGAGTTTTGGTAATTATGAATGAAACTGCTATAAACATCAAAGTTTGATTTATCTTTTAACATTAATTGGGGTTTGCAGTAAAGTAAACTTAGCCATTATATATTACCTAGTTATGTATTGCTGAATTCGATTTGTTAATTTTGCTTAAAATATTTGAATTTATATTTATGCCAGAGATTTCCTTTCCTTTCCTGTAAGTTTCCATTCTTGAACTTCCCTTCTTTGCAAGGTTATAGTATTAGTAATATGATAGCTTCATAATTTCCTTTCTTGTACTGTATTTGTAAAGTTTATTAATGACATGTTAGCCACATAGAATGTCTTAGAAATGTTCCTTTTTTTTCTATTCTCTAAGAATCTCTAAGAAATTGGTATTAATGCTTGCTTAAAATATCTTTGAAATTCTCTAAAGAAACATTTTTGGCAAAGTTGTAGATTATTGATGAAACTATTTCTTAAATATACAACTGTTTTATTTCTAATTCCTACAGAATTAGTTTGAAAATCTGTTTCTCAAGAAATTCTTCAATTTCATATAATTTTAAAATTTATTGGCATAAAACTGTTATCCTCTGATATCTTAAGATCTAACTGAAAGAATTCATTTATTTTCATTCTGATGTGCTATAAATTGTAGCTTCTATTTAATTTTTGATCAATCTTTCTAGAGATATGGGCATTTTATTAACTTTTTCAGAAAGCCAAATTTTAGCTCTGTTAGGATACTCCTTTATATGAACAATTTCTAACTCTTTGCTTTTGTTTTCATCTTTAATGTATCCTTTTTGATGTAAGATATTGATTTTTAGCCTCTCCATATTTCTGGCAAATTAATTTTAACTGTAAATTTCCCTGTAATAGTTGCTTTGGAACATCCACAAATTTCATGTCATATCTTCATTCCATATAAAGCCAAATTTTTTTTTCAAATTTAGATTTAATCTTTAACTTACAAGTTGCATTATATTATTTACATGTAAGATTAGTCCTTAACTTCTACATATGTAGGTGTTTTAGTTATATTAAATTTGAATTTAATTCTGTGCTGGGATACCACATTCTAAAAAGCTTTATTATTTAAAATTTTGTTAACACTTGATTTATTGCCTATTGTGGTTTAAGTTTGGGCTGTATATATCCTATTTTGGTGAATGCCCCCTGTGAATTTAAAAATAAAATGTCTGCTGTTGCTCATATAATGCTTCATATATAAAAATAAAGTACAGCTTTTCAATCATAGTGTCAAATCCTTTATTTATTTACTGATACTATGGGCTGTTTTATAATTTACTGACAAATACTTTTTAAAATCTGCAATATAATTAAGGAATTGATCTTCTATCACAATTATCACATTTTATGAATACAAGTAAAATATAGTTTTTAAGATATAATAAATAAAAATTGAAAATACATGAACTATAATTTTTATTTCTAGTAGCATATCTTGCCTAACATTTTGCTTAAGGCAATACTGATATATCTATGCTAGCATTTGTGTGTGTGTGTGTGTGT
>ML108506.1:51802-73965 GCA_003697995.1 Taxidea taxus jeffersonii | reverse complement strand
GAGGCCCGAGGACGTGTGCCACTGGCGTCTTATAAATACGAGGACGGACTCAGCGGTCAAAAGGAAGCAAGTGGTGGAGGCAGCGGTCTCGAGATGCCACCCCTGCGCTCCTCCCAGTGCGCCACGCTGCCGTGACAGGAAGCTGACCAGGTGACATCTGAGGTAGCACCCAGAGCTGAAATCCCATCACTGTGTGACTCCAGCTGCCAACGCTTGCTGAGGGGAACCAAGTACCCCAGCCCTGCTCCCTGTGCCCCCGCTTCCAGTCCTACCTTCTCCATGCATTTACCTCGCAGGCCTGTTTTATTAAAATGGAGTAACGGGGGCGCCTGGGTGGCTCAGTGGGTTAAAGCTTCTGCCTTCGGCTCAGGTCATGATCTCAGGGTCCTGGGATCGAGCCCCGCATCGGGCTCTCTGCTCGTGGGGAGCCTGCTTCCTCCTCTCTCTGCCTGCCTCTCTGCCTACTGGTGATCTCTGTCAAATAAATAAATAAAATCTTTTTAAAAATAAAAATAAAATGGAGTAACATGCTAGAGTCCCAAGATTAATGTCTGGCACCTCAAAGGCACTTCACAAAAGTTAGTTCTCCCCTTTGAAACTGGGATTTCTCCTTGTGCAAATATAAGGGTTTGCTGCTTATCACAGACAGGCTTTGACAATTCTCATCACTCACGAACACCTTCAGAGAAGCATAAGTAAGGAAAAGAGAGAGAATTCTTTCTTCCCTAAATGTCCTGGAGAAGACCAACAGCAGAAGCCAAGTTGAGGGCCTGTTTTCCTCTAATATAATTTTCCAAAACAAGATTGCGCCTTCCCTTCCTTCCTCCTCCTCAGACACCTCGCACACGCCCGCGCTGGCCCGCCAGACCCCGTCCCTCACTGAACACGAATCGCGGTATGTCACTCGCCAGCACGCTTCTGCGGGGCTCTGGCCCCGGAACGCGCACCCGCCACCCCAGCTCGGAGCTCCTCTCGTGTGCGTGTGCTCGGCAGCAGCCGGGACTCCATGCAGGGAGGCAGCAGCGAAGGACACGGAGCCAGACGCCATCCGAACACAGGCGAATGAGGTGTAAAAGGCGAGGGGCCCTCCTGCAGGTCATTCCAGAACGGGAATGAGGAAGAGGTGCCCAGTGACAGAAGGCATAAGATATGCTCAGGGAACTTTCCAGCAACACCCCGTGGAACGGCTTACTGTTCTCCGCGGGGGCCGGGGCAGCTGAGCTCTCTGGAGCCTTGCTGGGGCAAGGGGGTGCCAGGGGAGGGGTGCCGCGGACGGGGAAGGGGGCTGAGCTGACCGGCCCAGCACTGTCAGTAAGGACCTGCTCAAACAAGCTTCTACCACGATCACGAGTCATTTCTCCCCCAAGACAGCCTGTCACTTAGAAACTGTTCGCTATGGAAACTGATTCCTCTTCCCTCCGATCGTTTTTAAAAGCCAAACTTAATAAGCTGCTGCCACCTCCTCACCAACTCTTCATGTTGTTGAGTGGAACCCCAGGTTCAGGCGAGGCCGCTCCCCACCCCATGAAATACTACGGAGAGCTGTGGCGGTGCATCGTTCGGGCGAACAGGGCACTGATTTCTTCATTAAGGAGAAACCATGAATAAACATTAGATAAATTCAGTTTGCACACATTCTAAGACCAGATCTCATCACATCAAAATGCTGACATATTCAAATGACCTATTTTTTATTAAACCCTTCTGTTAACTATGATTAAATATGCATTCCTATTCCTAAGGGCATACCAACATCTCACATGGAAAAAAAAGACAAGATGTTTTCATTTCTGCAAAAAATGCTTATTGTGAACTCTTAGAAAATAATTTTTTTAAGTTCGCCCTTAAAGAGGCTTGGGGAAGAATTCTAGGACCTACGAGTGTTGTGACACCGGTGGACGACGCCGAGGCAGCAAGTCCCCCACGCCTGGTAACTGGACCACCATCTCCCAATGCGGGGACGATTCGTGAGCTTCTGCTGCTGGCACAGCACAGAGATGATTTTTAGATATTCCGATTCAGGCTGCAGAGCACCTCCCGTTCTCAGCAGGAAATACCCTAAGTCCCCTCGTGTGTAGAGTCCCTGTGACTTCCCAGGAATCGTTCCCCGTGCGTCCCTGAGGCCCAGGGAGTGCTGGCGACCTGCCCAAGGTTTCACTGAGCTTAGAACTGTGCTTTAAACCACATCGAACTGCTGTCTTTCCAAGCACCCAACCCAGGCTGCAACAGTGAACTACTGAATCCGTAACATATGAAACTTTTTATTAATTCCTTTTTATAAAAATTTTTCTTTATTCTATTTGTGAGAGAGCACATGCATGTGCGCGGAAGCAGGAAGAGGCAGAGGGAGAAAGAATCTGGAGCAGACGCCACACTGAGCGGGGAGCCCAATGCGGGGCTTGATCTCACGACTATGAGATCAGGAGCCAAAAGCAAGAGCTGGATTCTCAACCGACTGAGCCACCCGGGTGTCCCTGTAACATAAGCAATTTTTTTAAACGGCATTAATGTGTAGCAGTAAGAACATGAAACTTAGCTTACGTAAAGAAGGGAGATGAACCACTCAAACCCATGGCCAAAATATTCTATTTGGCCTCTGTAATTCAAAGAGTTCATCTCTTACCCAGCCAGAGCTCAGAGGCAGAAAGTAGCCTCAGCACAAGAGCAACAGAGAGCTGACCTGTTTGGAATACTACCCCAGGAGAGGCTCTGCCCTCTTCATCCGCACTGTTCCAGCGTCACTGGAGCCACTCACTTGGCCCCTGGAGCCACTCACTTGGCCTTGGACACTTGTCCTGTGCACCTCATCTCCCCCAACTACTCCCAAATTTTAAGGGAATAGCTGTTTTATAGGCCGCTTCAGTAACAGCCACTCAGACATTTTGGATTTTTTAAGATTTTATTTATTTGAGAGAGAACGCAAGCAGGCAGAGAAGCAGGCAGAGAGGGGGGCAGGAAGCAGGCTCCCCGATGAGCAGATAGCCCGATGCAGGGCTCGATCCCAGGACCCCGAGATCATGACCTGAGCCAAAGGCAGAGGCTTAATCCACTGAGCCACCCAAGTGACCCAGGATGCGTTCCCCCCCACCAACCAGATGTTAAAAAAAAAAAAAAAAAAGGCTTTTCTGGGCACCTGAAATGTACCAGGAGCTGCTATAGGCCTAGCAACGCAATAGTGGCCAGTTTAAAAATGGGGACCAGTAAAACTGGCCCACAAATGAATGTGGAAAGGCAGGCCTCACCTTGCAAGTGCAGGAGTACAAGCCCGCTCTGCCTTTACACAGAGCAATCCAACAACACGCAGCAAGCCTTCCTTCCTTTAACCACAAATTCAGCTCCCAGGAATGCCTCCTTAGAACTTAATTTTCAAGTTGTAATCTGTAACAGCCCCAAACTGGCCCAACACAAATGTTCAGGAACAGGAAGTGAGCTCCGTAACTCAGCAGCCCCTCCATGTGCCGCCGCTCCTGGGATATTTGCACTGAGACAAATATGAACAAACCTTGAAACATAATCTTGAAAAAAGACAAATAAGAAAGAAGCATACGCTAAATAATTCTATCTCTGTCGAGTTCAAAAATAAGGAAAACTATCTGTGATGTCAGAAGTGAGGACTGTGGATACCTTTGAAGAGTGTGGGGAAAGGGCCATGGGGAAGGAAGTCCTGGGTGCCAGGAATGCTTTCCTTAATCTGGGGTTGATTCTACTTTGTCAACAATTAATAGAGCTTTACACTTAAACACATTTCTGTCTGTATGCTATTCTTAAAAAGAAATTTTAATGAGCAAGCACATGTACAAAGGTAGCCAACTGAACTTGGTTTATAATGAAACATTATTAACATCTTGTGTGCTCCAAAAAGGAAACAGGTAAATACATCATGTAGCCATCTAAAATGAAGATACTTACTAGCAAAGAAGGATGTTACATGCTATGTTAAGTGGAAAAATGAAACAATAAAAAACAGAATTCAGAAGACAAAGAATCCAAAAAAACCTTAAAATCATTTTCATACTGTAATCATATTATTAGTAATATTAGTGTATTGTTTTGAATACTGTAGAATATTGAAGAAAGCAAAAGAGTGAAGTATGAAAATCGTTAGAAGCTAAGACTCTGCACATAAGAGGAATAAATAAAAAAAAAAACAAAAAAAGGAATAAATGTAAAATCATTCATCTTTAATTTGATTTGGAAAGACCAATATGAACTCATGTGTTTTATTAAAAAAAAAAAAAAGGCATTTTCTAGCTGTGTCCAGTAAAAAGGTATAGAAGCAATGACCAAATAGCAATAGGAGCTCCTAATGCCTAGACTACGCCTCAAATATTTGCCACTTTAAAGTCACCAGGCTCCTGGAACTTGATACCACGTATGGGGCAAAAAGTGAACAAGATACATTTGGAACATCTTTTTGTACCTCTGAGCAAGAAAGCTATCAAAGACTCAAGGGGCAAAGCAGAGGGGCTACCATTAGGCAAAGATGGGACGACATAATACTAAAATGAGGAGCGCTCGGCTGGCTGAGTCAGTGTGCAACTCTTGACCTCGGGGCTGTTAAGTTCAAACCCCATGCTGTGAGATTACTTGGGGGGAAAAAAGAATAAACATCAAAATGATACTACAGAATTTTCACGGAATAAAGAATCTGAGCTCATACTGTTATCAAGAAATGGAGAAAAGAAAGCTCTTCTTTACCGTACAATAACACCTAATAAGTGTAGGAAGAAAGAGTAATGGAGTTTTAAAATCACCATTTACAACCATCACAGTAACACAGTAATAACTGATGCAGCCGAAGTCATCAATGAATGCTAAAACTGAAGATTTCTTTTTTTTCTTTTTAAAGATTTTATTTATTTATTTGACAGACAGAGATCACAAGTAGGCAGAGAGGCAGGCAGAGAGAGAGGAGGAAGCAGGCTCCCTGCCGAGCAGAGAACCCGATGCCAGGGCTCGATCCCAGGACTCCGGGATCATGACCTGAGCCGAAGGCAGAGGCTTAACCCACTGAGCCACCCAGGTGCCCCTAAAACTGAAGATTACTTAAGCAACAGGCTACTTACAAAGTCTCAAAGTGTTCCCTCACAAATTACATCTTAATTATGAAGAGAAAAATGGAACCTTACAACAGAGTAATTTAGTAAATACAACTTTAATCAAGGTTAACATGAATTTGCCCACTAATAATGGGGCAAATCAGCACTGAGTGCCTCTTGACATGCTGCCCTGGAATGCACACATCATTCAGTGTATTCCGCCAAAAGGCAGACCATGAATCCAATCATGAAAAAAATCAGACAAATGCAACTTGAGAGGTGTTCTACAAAGTAACTGGTCTGAAGTCTGAAACACATCTAGATATGGAAACAAAGAAAAGGCTAAGGAACAGTTGTTCTACACCGAACAAGACTGAAGAGCTTGCCGCGCATGAACCTAGACAGGACCCAGACCACGGAAAATGGCTTGGAAAGGACAGCAGTAGGGTAACTGGTGACTGTTGATTCGATGAGTGGAATGCATCAATGTTATATTTCTGATTTCGATAAATGTACTGTGGTTGTCTAAGTGAAAATTCTTCTCAGGAAACAGGAATTGAATTTTATATGCATAAATGGGCACGATTATCTACAAACTAGTCTCAAATGATACATATCACACACACACACACACACACACGGCGGGGGGAGGAAAGGAGCACACAAATGGTAAAACAAATGGGCAAATGGGCAACAATTAGTCTGGATGACAGGTATAAAAGGAGTTCTTTGTACGATGCTTGTCACTTTTCTGTAAGTGTGAAATTACAGCAAAGTAATTTTTACAAAGGAGAGACTTAAGAGGCATGTACACTAAAAGCAACGTGTGGTCCTTGTTTGGAAATATCTGTGAGCGAGCCAACGACACAACATTTATTTGCGGTTGGGATTACATGCATCTACACTCTGCAGATTGTACAAGTGGTACAGAACACACACACACAGTACATATGAAACGGCTGAAATTCGAACGAGCCTGTGGATTGCCAAGGTCAACGTACCAGCTCTGACACTGTACTATGGTCACGCACAACAGTACTACCGGGAAACACGGTAAAGGGTACATGAGACCTCCAGGTGCATTTTGAAACTTCCTATAAATCTATAATGATTTCAAATTAAGATGTTAAAAATAATAAAAAGATTCTATGAATCAAGAAACTATAAAGAAGAGTTATGAATCTGTCAAAGAACAGACTACATTCAAATGTAAGTTTTTTACGTGTGAAATGTGGTTTATTTCTCAGAAAAGTCCATGTATTATAGAAAAAATACAGATGATACAATGTTTGGCATCTGCCTTAAAATAATGCAGTCAGGGTGACAGAATCAACTGGAGGAGACTGGCCAGATGCTGATAAGGAGCAAGGCCGGGAGACAGGTGTATAGAATTCCATGACACCATTCTCTCAACTCTTCTGTAAGCTGGAAATTTTCCATAATTAAAAAGTATGATTCCTTTTAGAATATATATTTATTTATGTGTATATATTTGCAAAGAAAACAATTTGAAAAGATAGTCATCAAACTACTAAATTGGTTATTAAAGAGTTGGGGGCAGTATTTAGGCAATCATTTTTTTGCCTATCTTAATTTCTAACTTTTCATCAATAATTATATATTATTCATGTAATTCCCTTTTTTTAAAAAGCTTATTTATTTATTTATTTGACAGAGAGAGATCACAAGTAGGCAGAGAGGCAGGCAGAGAGAGAGGGAGGAAGCAGGCTCCTCGCTGAGTAGAGAGCCCGATACGGGACTCGATCCTAGGACCCCAGGATCATGACCTGAGCTGAAGGCAGAGGCTTAACCCACTGAGCCACCCAGGCGCACCTATTTGTGTAATTTCTTAAAAAGAAAACAAACACAGGCCAAAAAACCACTAAAACTATTTTGAAATTATTCTAAGTAGCTTAAAAGCATGCCATGCCCTAGCACAAGGTCACAGAAAAATCTCTGCCTTTTAAACAGTAAAATTCACCATAAAAGAAATCTTACTGTTACATCAAGTAAACGCAGAACAGGAACAGGATGATATATCCCCAGGATATATTTGAACAAGCCAAATCATGAGTTTCACGCCAATTAGGACCCTTGGGAGTCTGTTATTAATGTTTCTGTGGCACCAGTGATGTCACTCAATGAGATGAGAAAGGACAGGAAAATTCTCTAAAGGAGCCAACCATTCAGAGGACAAATAAGCAGGCCACGGCTGGTTCTGCTGCCCCATTCTTCAAACAGCACTGCCGCGCTACAAGGGCTCACTGTGTGTTCCTAACTTGCTACAGTGGCAAATAAAGATCATCTGTCCCAGTCCTCTGTGGGAAATCCGATCTCTTCCAAGTTTATCACCTAGTTTTTCTTCTAATGTAGATTTCCAAATTGAATCCCCATCTTTTTCTCACAAGAATTGAACTTGAGAATTCACCTTCAATCCCATGCTCTTCTAGAGATTCCAGGAAAACTCAATCCTAAATTATTCTCAATCCAGAAGAAAGAGCTAAAAAAGTAACACAGTGGAATTTGTTTTTCTGAATTCAGAATATTTAGCGTTTAAAAATGCTTTTAGCATCTAAAAGGAAAATATTTAATATTTAACATTGTAAAATATTTTAGTATTTAAAAGTCAAAATCTCTGAGGCCTGAATTAAAACTATTAGGCTCAATAGGGACAGTATTGTATTCATAGTGTCAATGGGGACAAGTGCTGTATTTTAAATGTAGGTTAGCAGGCCAACCAGCTTGGAACTGATTAAGAAGCTCCACACCCAAGGCTGAAATCAACCATAACCCAAAAGTTAACACTTGCCAACAACTGCACTTTTGCTTCACTCCACTTATCATTCATTACCTCATGTAATCAAGTACATAATTAAAAATGTAACTAGGGGCACCTGGGTGGCTCAGTGGGTTAAAGCCTCTGCCTTCGGCTAGGGTCATGATCCCAGGATCCTGGGATCGAGCCCCACATCCGGCTCTCTGCTCCGCGGGGAGCCTGCTTCCTCCTCTCTCTCTGCCTGCCTCTCTGCCTACTTGTGATCTGTCAAATAAATAAAAAAAATAAAATTAAATTTAAAAAGTACAACTAGCAGCTTAAAAAGTTAAATATAAAGCTATTCACGAAGAAATGGACTGAAGAAGCAACATTTCCTAGTGTGAATAATTTTCTAACATCCCTACATACGACCGTCTCATACAAGGTAGGTAACCTAAGTCTCATTTCTCTGGAATTGGAAGACAAACAGAGCTAAAAGTGGAGCTTTTTAAAAAGCCACATTTGCTCTCAAGATGCTGCAACTTAAGACCAAAGACACAAGGTGCCTAAAATCATACAATCAATTCACACAGCAGCTAAACTTGGAGCTCTGGTCCTATTCCCCAGGAAGCTTGGGAAAGCACAGAGTAACCTAGCCCAAAGCCCTCACTTCTGTCTCCCCTGCTTTTACCTGTGGCCTTCTTGCCTGTATATCAAACAGAAAGTAGCTGTCAGAACCTGAAAATCTAGTATTTATAACCGAGAAATGCAAAACTCATTGAGCTTAGCAGAAACCCAGTGACGCTGATTTAGCTGGCACAAAGTTCACAGGTAAGCTCGAACAGCTGCCAGCCTTCTCTTGGCTGAGAGGGGAGTAGCTCGCTTCTTGATAATTCAGAGTTTTCGAGCTGGCTGCGTCCTGAAAACTAAGGCCAAAACCCACTCCCACAGCTCGTTCCAAACCTCCTGACTGCCTTCCGGAAAGTCTGCCCTCTGCAGCAGAGCCAAATGCCCGCTAACAACGTTCCGGCTAGCAGAGATGCTGGCAAATACAAAAAGGATGGCAGGAATGGGCAGCAGTTTGAAGCGAGGCTGCACAGATGCTGAAAGCTAAGAAATGCCAGCCAGCAGCTCAGCTTTGTGATGCGTAAGATCCGGACAAAGGCTGAGGCTCCAAATCCCTGCCAGTCCCACAAGCAGCACCCGTGGCTACAAACTAAAAGACGGTCCCCAGGGTGGAATGGAAAGATGTCTGACTCTCCTCCATGCAGAGTACACTGACTCAATTTGTTTTTAAATTTGAAGAGATACACTACAGTGGAACACTCCCAAATGTCTGACTGTCTACAGCAGGTCCAAGTACTTACACTGTTCTCAGAAGTCCTCGGACCTCAAGCCACCCACATGAAGGTCGGGCAGCAAGAAACCATGGCACACTCAAGGACCCAAAGGAGGAGGACACCGCAAAGCACAGAGAGGCGGCCAGCGCCCGGCCCCGGGGGCTGGTATTCAAGCCCAGCAGCGTCCCGGCCCGAAGGCTACCTGCCTGCACTGCAGGACACACTTCTGCCTGAGACCCCGGCAAGGAGCTCAGTTACTGAACATTTTTAAGGGACCTGAATTATTTCTCTGCATGAACTCACATGCCCATCCCATCCTCCACACAGGTCCTAACCCAAGGTTAGGTTGCTGGTTTTCGGCAAAAACACTGAGAAGTACGACATGTCAAAAGTGTAAAGTAAAACAGTGCAGAGAAAGTCTGGTTGAAAACCTACTTTACACGTCGAGGGGCCTTCAGAGCACAGACCAAGGAGCCCTGGGTCTTAGATATTCCCAGCCCTGTGAGCTTAGACAAGTAATCTGCCTTTCCACACTACTGTCTCCACAAAATGGGAAGGTAAGGACAACGCAGTAGTTCCCCCGCAAGGAGTGGCAGGACTACGGGTTAGAGTGGCCCAACAAGCTACGTAGGTAAGCACATGCGATTGTCAGCTATTATCATCACTGAGTAAATGACATCACTATACACTTGCTAAATGCATTCAAACCCGGGTACACTGAGTTAACATGGACAAAAGCATGGCATTCCTCAGAGGCATTTTATTTTACCTTATTTTATTTTAAAGGTTTTATTTATTTATTTATTTGACAGACAGAGATCACAAGTAGGCAGAGAGGCAGGCAGAGAAAGAGAGGAGGAAGCAGACTCCCTGCTGAGCAGAGAGACCGATGAGGCACTGGATCCCAAGACCCTGGGATCATAACCTGAGCCAAAGGCAGAAGGTTTTACCCCACTAAGCCACCCAGGAGCCCCCTCAGAGGTATTTTAAAGATGAAGGTATTTTTCTTTTCTTTTCTGTTTTTAAAGATTTTATTTGTCAGAGAGTGCACCAGAACACAAGCAAGGGGAGCAGCAGGCAGCGGGAGAAGCAGGCTCCTCACTGAGCAGGGAGCCCGACCTGGGACTCAGTCCCAATACCCTGGGATCAGGGCCCAAGCCGAAGGCAGGCGCTTTACCGACTGAGCCACCCAGGCGTCCGGAAGGTATTTTTCTATTGAGTTGCCTGTCCAGAACCGTGGGTGTGGGCGTGTGAAGTGTTTCAGTGGGGTGGGGGCAAAGGTCAAAAAGATAAGAAAGAGGACATAGAACCTAAATGACAAGCCCTCTCCCATCACCAGAGAGGATAGCTGTCCCCAGGCTCACAGCAGTGCTGATTCTTTACCTTCCTAACACACCTGGACTAAAGCAAAGCCAGCAAAGTTACTATTTCAACCAATTAAAATTCCACCAAATTCAACGTAGCATAATTTTAAGTTGTAAAAATAAGTTCAGAGGTGAGAACTGTGTAGTACACCAACTTATACCTCAATGAAAGTACAAGTTAATTTCTGAGACAAAACGACCTAGCGGCACATATAATGTGAGGGACGCCCGGGTGGCTCAGTCGGTTGAGCATGTGCCTTCAGCTCAGGTCATGGTCCTGGGGTCCTGGGTTGAGCCCCGCATCTGGCTCCCTGCTCAGCGGGGAGTCTGCATGCCCCTCTCCTTCTGCCTGCTGCTCCCCCTGCTTGTGCACTGTCAAATAAATAAATCTTTAAGAAAAAAAAAAGTGAGGGCAAGGATGGACGATGATGTCAAAGCCTCTCTTAACTCCTGCTTCTCTGACAGACCACAGGTAAATAAATATTGGAAAAAGGAAATAAAATAGCCAATTTCTATTTTTTTAAAAGATGCTAGGCTGCTGTTCAGGAGATTAAGAAGACAATGGGGAAGGCAGCACCTGGCTGGCTCCGTCAGCAGAGCATGAGCCTCTTGGTCTTGGGTCCTGAGATTGAGCCGCACATTGGTTGGGGATAGAGATCGATTAAAAATAAAATCTTAAGAGGTACCTGGGTGGCTCAGTGGGTTAAGTCTCTGCCTTTGGCTCAGGTCATGATCCCGGGCTGCTGGGATGGAGCCCCACATTGCATCGGGCTCTCTGCTAGGCAGGGAGCCTACTTTCCCCTCTCTCTCTCTGCCTGCCTCTCTGCCTACTTGTGATCTCTCTCGTCTGTCAAATAAATAAATAAAATCTTTAAAAAAAAATAAAATCTTAAAAAAAAAAGAATACAACAAGGGAAATCCAGAAATATGGGTATTACAATCATTTGTTCTGTGACCAGATAACCAGCACACAGTCACGTGCACTCTGGGAGGATTTCCATGAAAGGCTGTATGTGCTGGGAGCCTGACAGCTCCCCTGTGCACTCCCCAGCTGTGGAGCCTTGGCAGGGCCCTCCCTCCTCAGAGCCTCCCCTCTCCTCTCAATGGGAAACACCACCACCTATTTGACAAATCCGGTGAGGGTGAGACATGTGTGAAAGCACCAGGATACGTGCCCCACAGAGTAGATGCTCAATAAATGGCAGCTGTGCCGACAAAGTACTCGGTGACTGTGACTGTATCCCACACAGCAGGCAGCACACTTGCACGGAGTGTTCGCTGTAAGGAGAGCCTTGAATCAGACCCCATAAAGCAGTGGCTCTCAGACTGCAGCACAGTGGAGCTACCGCTAGTCAGAGAGACTCCGGGCCCGGCCCCAGCGTTTCTGAGTCAGCCCCCGTCCCAAACGTGCAACCCCCCAAGCAGAAGAGGAGCTGCCGCTGCTGGTGGCAGGCCTCACGTAAGAGAACCACTGCTCAAAGTGCAGACAGAAGGGAGAGGAGCCTGATGGTTTCGGTAAATGTAAGAAGTGCCTAGGCCATGGTATAGTCAAGCAAAAAGGTAGGAAATGGTCCTTGAAAGAAAACCAAGACAGAGGAATAGGCACAAGAAGTGTACAGGGATATCAAGGTGTCAGCTGGGCCAATGAGTATCTGTGTGGGAGAAACTCATCACAAGAGCTGACAGATTTTTTTTTAAGATTTATTTATTTGAGGGGCGCCTGGGTGGCTCAGTGGGTTAAAGCCTCTGCCTTCGGCTCAGTTATGATCCCAGGGTCCTGGGATCAAGCCCCGCATCGGGCTCTCTGCTTGGCAGGGAGCCTGTTTCCCCTCTCTCTCTGCCTGCCTTTCTGCCTACTTGTGATCTCTGTCTGTCAAAATAAATAAAATCTTAAAAAAAAATTTATTCATTTGAGAGACATGGAGAGCACAAGAGGGTGGGGGAGGAGAGAGAATCTGAGCAGCCTCTGCACTAAGCACAGAGCACGACACGGGACTCCTCTCATGACCCTGAGGTCACAACCGGAGCCAAAACCAAGAGCCAGACGCTTAACCGACGGCACCACCCAGGTACTCCAAGACCGGACAGATTTTGAAGAAGTCATTTATGAGCTAACTTTCTTACTTGGCTCAGCTTGGAGTCAGTGGTTTGGGTAAAGTGAGCCATCACAACTCTTGGCAAAGGTAACCACATGTGAAAATGGCACCTGCAAGCAGAGACACGAGACAGCAGGTGGGGCCAGGCTAAATGACATGAAACTGGGAAGGAGACAACAGAAGCAGTGCAGGCCCATCACCGACTGCAGAGCAGGTGATGCCAGAGTGCGCTTTCTCACAGGAGCCGAGACCTTCAGAACTCTCACTCCACAAGAAGGTGGCCCGCAAAAGGGGTCTACTAGGTATGAGAAAGAAACAGATGCAAGAATCAAGCCCACCGGAGCCCACTATTTATTACTTTGGTGTTACCAGGCATTCATCAAGGCAGCTAAGAAATCTCAAACATGATTTACTCCATGAGAGAGAAAATCTTATATTTCAAAGTTATTAAACGAGCTCCCTAAGCACAGTGCATGTTAATTATCACTGCATCTATTATTACTACCTGGTCAATTTCTAGGTACCAGCTGAGAAGTCTACAAAATTTGTTTCAAAACAATGCTCACTGAATAGACTATATCCCAGTCACTACTTTTAGGCCAACAGTGTTAAGATACAGATAGCCATGACTTATAATGGAAAAATACACAAAAAATATACAGGGCATCAGGGCCCACTGGCCTATATCACTCAAAGTTCAGCAGAAAACTGCTGACAGATTATTTTCCATAAAGAACAGAAGAGATCAGGAAATCCTAAGATTGTTCCAGGAAAGAAAGAAACAAACAAACCAAAAAAGGTGGTTGAAACCCCATCCCACACCTTACACCAGAATAAATTTCGGCAATATCAAAGAGATATCAAATGTCAACAATGAAACCTCAGAAGTATAAGAGGAAACGATGAAGATCTCTAAAAATAAAATTAGGAGGGTTAACTGTGGCCCAAGCTCACAGCCGTAAGAGAACAGATTAATACATTTGTCTATGAAAACAAAAATTAACTCTCCCTAAGAAAAACCACCATGAGCAAAATCAGAACACAACTACAAATGGGACCAAATGCTTCCACTCCAATCACAAACTACGGACTAATTTACACAAAAGGACCAAAATCCTTGTTGAAAAATGGATACAGGTCATGGACAACTCACGGAAAAGAAAATGCATACACCTGAAACAATTGTAGCATCATATGTAAACTATACTTCAATTTAAAAAGATACAAGTCAGGGATGCCTGGGTGGCTCAGTCCTTAAGCAGCTGCCTTTGGCTCGTACTGGGATCCCAGGGTCCTGGGATGGAATCCCACACTGGGCTCCTTGCTCAGCGGGAAGCCTACTTCTCCCTCTCCCTCTGACCCTGCAGTCTCTCTCTCTCTCTCTCTTAATCTCCCCCTCCCTCTCTCCCTGTCAAATAAAATCTTTTTTTTTTTTTTTTAAGATTTTATTTATTTATTTGACAGACAGAGATCACAAGTAGGCAGACAGGCAGGCAGAGAGAGAGAGAGGAGGAAGCAGGCTCCCTGCTGAGCAGAGAGCCTGATGCGGGGCTTGATCCCAGGATCCTGGGATCATGACCTGAGCCCAAGGCAGAGGCTTTAACCCACTGAGCCACCCAGGTGCCCCTAAATAAATAAAATCTTAAAAAAAAATACAAGTTAGGCACGCAGAAAAAAAATACAAATGTCTCAAGTATATGAGATGATGGTTAATTCCCAGTACAAGAAACATAAAACTCAGTGTTATACTTTCTCATCCATTGAACTGGTAAAGATCAAACAATAGTATGTTGTGCCAGAAGTATTAATCCATACATATGGAAGCAATGTGACTATGTCTATCAAAACTACAAATGTAAATGTCCTTTGACCCAGCAATTCCACTCGGGAATTTACTCCCCAGATATACCAGCAACACGGCAAAATGCTGTATGTACAAGGTCATTTACGGCAGTACAGGTTATAATAGCTAAAGAATGGAAACAACTTCAATGTCCATCAAAGGGGGAAGTATTGTACATTCTTACAATGGGGCACTGTGTAGTTATTAACAAAATAAAGACATTGTTTACATACTGACAAAGAATAATCTTCAAAACAAAACACGGTGCAAAAACTGTGCAGGTGCTAAAATCTGCATTTTTTTTTTTTAAAGGAGAGAGGAATGTATCTCTGATTCTTTATACAGAACCATAGGCCAGCTCTGGAAATATACACAAGAACTTCACACTGGTTACTTCTGAGAAGGGAAAGAGGGTGGCTAGGGAACAGGCTAAAAGAGACTTCACTGCAGGCCCTTTGAATTTTGAACCATGTGAATGTGTTACTTATTTTAAAAATAAAATATGCCTCTGAAACTAATAATACAGTATATGTTAATTGAGTTGAAATTAAAATGGAAACCTCTCTCCCCAAAAATAAAATAAAATATGCCTGGGGGGCACCTGGCTGGCTCGGTGGGTAGAACATGTGACTCTTGATTTCAGGGTTGTGAGTTCAAGACCCACAATGGGCATGGAGCCTACTTTAAAAATAAAATAATAATAATAATGATAATAAATACACCTATGAGAAGTCATAACACCTACATCCTAAGTAAAGATTTTCAAACTGAGTGATTTGAAGTAACATATTACTTTCACTATCAACTCAGTCAAAATGTACTGAGTTCTACTATATGTGCCAAGCACTGTTTTAGGCACTGGGTTTTCAGCAATGACGATAGTAAATCCCTTCTCTTTTGGTTTCAGACGGCAGACAGTCAGTAAACAAGTAATCAAAAAAGTATCAGAGAGTGGTAAGGACTGGGAAGAGCGATCCAATCAGGAAAGGGAGTCAGAGACTGAGGGCAGAAGGGTGACTCTGTGCATTTCTGGGTAGGGTAACAGAAAGCTTCTTTGACAGGGTCGTATTTGGGCAGAGATGTGAAGAAGTGAGGGACTCAGCTCTGCGGCTGGCCAGGGAAAGGATTCCAGTCAAAGGAAAGTACCAGTGAGGGTCACTGGGCTCCTCTTCACCAAACAGAATGGAGGAGTAAGGGAGAGTGTGACAGCAAATCACACTGGGGGGCTGGGAGAAGGAGGCACCATAGCCTAATAATGAATTTAGATCTTGTTCTAAGTGGCATGAAAAAGTATGAGAAACTTTTCAGCACTGGAAAAACATGATCTGACCTATATTGTTTTAAACGGCATTCTGGCTGCCATCAGAAGAGACTATAAGAGGCAAAGATAGAAGCAGGTAGCCCACTTGGAAACCACTCTAGCAATAATCCAAGTGAGGAATGATGCTTCCTTACACTGGGGAGGTACTAGTGGAAGTGGGAAGTGATGATTCCGGATATATTTTAAGGCAGAGCCAAGAGCCCTTACTGAAGGTGTGGAAGTACACTGAGGGGAAAAAAAAGTCACCAGTGACTCCAATTTAGCCCAAGCAACTTTCTACAGTGACCTCACAGGTTCATTAAAAAAAAGTCAAGTCACACCTCCATACACAGCTCAAATACTGTAAAAGAGGTTATAAACATCATCAACAAAAAGCAATGCTTATCTGCATCCCGAACCAGGAAGCTGGAGATTTTAAAGTTGAAAAAGAATCCATACCTGGCTTCATTCTCTAAATACTTAATGAGCATCTACATTGCAGGGACCTAAATTAAGCTTAAAATATGTAACAGAGCACAAAAAAGTACTGGCAAAAAAAAAAAAATATTAACAGCTGCCAGATATGAGATTTTTTTTTCCTTCTCTAAATTTTCCAAATATTCTACCATACACATACCCTACTTTGAACTGTAGAGGGGAAAAAACTTTCCTCTTCAAAGCTACCAATGAGACAAATTCTTACATGGAAAACTTATTAGTAATAAAAGAAAGGTTGTATTATTTTTTAATGTATTTTTAAAATTTTATCTAAGTAATCTCTATAGCCAACATGGGGTTTGATCTCACAACCCCAAGATCAAGAGTCACATGCTCTACTGACCAAGCCAGCCCAGGTGCCCCTCTGTGAAAACTTTTTTTTCTTTTCTTAAAGATTTATCCATTTGAGAGAGAGAGAGAGAGAGAGAGAGCACACACGAGCCAGGGAGAGGCAGAGAGAAAATGCTGGAGCAGACCCCCGCTGAGTAAGGAACCCAGCAGGTGGTGATGGTGGTAATGATGATGATGGGACCACCTGGGGCTTGCTTTCACAATCCTGAGATCACAACCTGAGCCGAAATCAAGAGCCAGCCGCTTAACCAACTGTGCCACCCAGGTGTCCCTAAGAAAACTTTTAAAACTGAACAGATGGCGATTTTCTTCCATGCCTCCGCCGGCTGCCAGCACTAAGGTAAGGTACATGTGGGAGAAGAGAGAAAGAGGAGCAAGTCAGGGAGAGATGGGGTACACAACAGCTTGTTACTGTACATGCATTCTCTCACAAAACAGATGAGAAAGATCAGTAACTGATTCATTTAAAAATATTTAACCAGGGGCGCCTGGGTGGCTCAGTGGGTTGGGCCTCTGCTTTCGGCTCAGGTCATGATCTCAGGGTCCTGGGATTGAGCCCTGCATTGGGCTCTCTGCTCAGCAGGGAGCCTGCCTCCCCCTCTCTCCCTGCCTGCCCCTCTGCCTACTTGTGATCTCTCTCTGTCAAATAAATAAAAATCTTTTAAAAAATTAAAAAAAAAAAATTTAACCAGGGGCGCCTGGGTGGCTCAGTGGGCTAAAGCCTCTGCTTTCGGCTCCAGTCATGATCCCAGGGTCCTGGCACGGAGCCCTGCATCAGGCTCTCTGCTCAGCAGGGAGCCTGCTTCCTCCTCTCTCTCTGCCTGCCTCTCTGCCTACTTGTGATCTGTCAAATAAATAAATAAAATCTTAAAAAAAAAATTTAACCAAATACCAACCACTACAGATGACATGCTTACCATACTAATCTTCCCACTATCAATAAACAAACGACAAGCCATTTCCGTATTACTCATTCATACGCATGTTCACAGAGACTATAAGGCACCAAAACCAGGAGCCAGACACAGGGAGCTCAGCAATGAACCGGATAAAATCAGCCCTCCCGAGCGGGCAATCTAGTTTAGGTGGTGGGGTGAGGAGGGACACTGAATTTCCAATTCAAATTATGTTATTTTTACTGGGACAAGGGCTAGAGAGCTGGTAGAGGATAAGAAGAGACCTGACCTAGTCCAGGCGTCAGGGTAAGAGGCTCGGACAAAAACCGACAGAGAAGTGAAGAGGTGCGGGAGTAGGGATTAAATAGGTGAAGGGTGGGGAGTGGAGGGACCTTCCAGACAAGGGAAGCAGCCGGAAGGGTGCGGAAGTCTGGTCAGAGGAGTGCAACGGAAGGCAGTAAAGACACAGTGAGGAAAGAGGGGACTGAAGGTAAGCAGGGCCAGATCGTGCAGGGCCTGGTGGTAGGCCACGTCAGCCGCTTTGCTCTCCACGTTGAAAGCAACTCAGACCACTGAAAGAGCTGATGAGGCTGGACTGACCATCAGATTCGCTTTTTAAAGATCACGGGGAGTAAGTTAGAGGGCACAGCAGAGGGCTAGTCAGAGACCTGCCGGCTACCAGGGGAGACCGTGAGGGCAGTGAAGATCTACTTCAGAGATAAAATCAACTGGGATTCCTGGGGGACCCCACTGGCTCAGCCTGAAGAGAATGGGACAGTTGATCTTTGGGGTCATAAGTTCGAGCCCCAAGTTGGATGTAGAGATTACTAAAAAAAAAAACTTAAAAAAAAAAAATCAACCAAGACCCGACAGAGGGAAAGTAGATAGGGGAGAGAAGGGGTCAAAGGAAGTGTCACGGACAACAATAAAACAGAAATCACTTAAAAGGCCCAAAAAGACACCGTGAAAATAAAAACTACATATGTAAGTTGAAAATAAGGAATAGAAAGACATTCCATGCAAATACTAGCAAAAACAAGCTGATTTCCAATCCTCAAAACAGACTATTGAGGAAATTAGATATGATCAAGAGTTCATATACCAACACAAAGAACAATCTATAAAGATTCACAATTCTGAATTTAACACAGAGCAAAAAATGATAGTTCTCTATCATTGTCATTGTTCCGAATGACAGTGAGGTACTTGTCACACCTATCAGACACTGACAACGCAGATGGAAAACGTGAACAGCGTTAAAACCCCGAACACACACACACAGATACGTCATCATGAGCCTCACAGAAAATACAGTCTTTAAACACACACACACACATTTTTGGGGGCACCTGGGTGGCTCACTGGGTTAAAGCCTCTGCCTTCGGCTCAGGTCATGATCTCAGGGTCCTGGGATCGAGCCCTGCATCGGGCTCAGCAGGGAGCCTGCTCCCCCTGCCCCTCTGCCTACTTGTGATCTCTCTCTCTCTGTCAAATAAATAAATAAGATCTTAAAAAAAACCACACAAACACATTTTTAAAAAAAAAATTTTTTTAAGAGAAAGAACAAGAGCACATGTGCACACATGTGCAGGATTCGAGGGAGGGTGCAAAAGGAGAGAATCTTCAAGAAGACTCCCCATTGAGCATGGAGCCTGATGCAGCTCAACCCCATGACCCTGAGATTACAACCCAAGCGGAAACTAAGGATCAGACGCTTAGCTGACCAAGCCGCCAGGCACCCCGAGAATATATTCTTCTAAATACACACGGAAGATGTTAACTGGATCGCAAAGAAAGGTCTCATCACATTTTAAACAGCTAATATCAAAAAACATATTCTCTGACCATACATGAAAATAAGTTGATCAATAACAAAACTAAATACTACAAACAGAAACTAAAAAAATACCTAGTTAGAAATTCAAGTGTAAAAAGGGAATAAAAGTGGAAATAACAAAATATTTAGGTCTTGGTATTACCATATACCTAACATATAGAAGACTGCTAACATAATCCTTAGAAGAAATTCTACAGCTTTGGACACATCATTTAAAAAAAAAGAAGAAAGGGGGGGCGCCTGGGTGACTTAGTCCGTCAAGTGTCTGCCTTTGGCTCAGGTCATGATCCCAGGGTCCTGGGATCGAGCCCCACATTGGGCTCCCTGCTCAGCGGGAGCCTGCTTCTCCCTCTCCCCCTACTTGTGTTCCCTCTCTCACTGTGTCTCTGTCAAATAAATAAATAAAATCTTTTACAAAGGGGGGGTGGCTGAAAATTTATGTTGTCAATTCAGAAAGCTAGGAAAACAGTAAACCTAAAAAAAAACAAAACAGAAAGGAAGTAAAGATTACAACAGATATTAAGCAGAAAACCAACAGTAGCTGACTCTTTGAGACAACATTTTAACTGGCAAACTCTTGCAAATCTGTTCAAGACACATTTAAAGTAAGAATGAGAAGGTGAAGCCCAGCGGGTGAATGAGCCCAGCAGCTGCCGAGAAGCCCCGAGCAGGCCACAGCTCTGCAGAGCAGGGGAGCCCAGCACCAGCCTGAAGATGCCTACATCCACCATCACAGACACATGCTCTGGACAGCAAAAAGCAACAGGAGCAGAAGAAGGCGCTGGCAAAAGTCACTGTCAAGAAGGAAGTTCTGGGGCTGACAGCGACAGAGACGGAGCTTTCTGGAACACGTGCACTGTATGTTTCAACTGCCCTCCCAAATGGATTCACGCTTTTCAGGGACTATCCGCTGGATTAACTTACTGCAGTAAAAACCTTTTCCTTGGGGGGGGCGGGGAGTGGAGAAAAGGCATAAACAAACAATTTTAGAAAACAGAGTGACTTACAATAGGAGTGAGAAACGAAAAGGGAATAGAGCCCAGTTCCTGATGAGGTGGGGTGGGAGGAACTGGCAAAGATGAGCAAACACTGAATGGCCAGAGAGGTGTGGGCCAGAAAGGCTCAAAGTCTGAATTAAAGCGTCACCATGGGGACACCTGGGTGGCTCAGTCAGTTGAGCCGCTGCCTCTGGCTCAGGTCATGATGCCAGGGTCCTGGGATCGAGTCCCACATCAGGCTCCTTGCTAGGCTGGGAGCCTGCTTCTCTCTCTGCCTCTGCCTGCCACTCTGCCTGCTTGTACACGCTGACAAATAAATAAATAAATAAAATCTTAAAAAAAAAAAAAAAGCATCACCATGAAGAGACAATGATCAGCTGTGTCAATGCTGCTGAAGAGAGGGCAAGGAAGCTACAGGCTGCAAGGTATCTGTAGATTCGGCAGCAGGATGCTGAGTAACCAGTATCCTGGAGAAATTAAATTAGAAGGGTCGGAGCCAAGGTCACATTGGAGCAGAAGGACAAACTTTTCTATCTGAATTAGTCATTTTGGAGCTGAAGCTGATTTAGCTGCTGCTAAGACCCAGAGCGTCACTCTGGGAGTCAGTGCCAGGGGTGGAGGTCACTGGGGGTGGACATGGAAGCCAAGATACCAAGGAGCTCAGGTCCCTCCAGGGTCCTGCAGTGGACATAAAACCACCCAAGATGACAGCAGAACTGGAGTGGAAAGGAAGGCTGTGAGGCGGGTACCGAAGTCTTCAATGACCAGCGGTGGTCATTAAGTCAGGATAAGGCCATAATTAAGAGAGAAAAGCAGATGAGTCTAAAAGGGCAGAAGCTCCAAAGGAACCCCAGGGGGAGGGGCCAACGGACCTACACCTAGTCACTGTGCTCACCTGGAGCACAGCAGTTGGGATTTTGCCTTTCCAGCTCTACCTGCACCCCAGTTTCTGAGCAATCAGGGAAACACAAACTGCGGCCCTGTCGAAGAAAGCCCTGAGCGTAATACCCACCATTCTTTAATCAGCTGAGTTAACACTGCCCTCAGTCTTGCTAGCCACATGCACACCTATTCCAAAATCCAGACGAAAGGAAAGTGCAACGTGGGCAGTTGTGTAGTTCCTATAATTAAGCAGGAAGAAGTGAAAGGGACTGGAAGGGACAGTGTGAGCAATTTTGTCCAGGACACAGGACAAGGAAGATGTAGCTTCCAAACCAAGATGATCAAGACACCAGCCACAGCCTCCTCCTGGGTTAGCCCAGAAGAACAGCATAAGATTCAAGGCCATGACTAATTTCTAACAGGCTCTCAACAAAACCAAAAGAGGTTGGTAACCCTCCCTCTGTGAGCTCTGGTAATAAGAGCGACTATATTTGCCTTGTGACAGGGATTTTGAAAGATCATCTAATTTACTCAAGTAAATCCAGAGGACTATAATCTCACCAATTCAATCACTTAAAATCAACACAATGTGCCTATTATGTACAGGCACTGTGATGGATATGGATGAATAAGATGGTTTCTGCCCTTGAGATTTCAGTCTAGTGGGGGAGACAGAAAGATCCAAACGAAAAATTCCAAATTTTGTGAAAAAGTCAATAGTCAAACAGCAACATCAAAGGAAAGAGAGGTCTCTAAACCATGAGGAGCACAACGCAGCCCAAGTGGTCCTCCAACTACACTGTGTTACCTTCCCTTTTACTGATGTAACTTACCATGAGCTCAAGGAAAACCTGTAGGACACCTAGGTGGCTCAGATGTTAAGCATCAGCTCAAGGTCATGATCCCGGGGGTCTTAAGATTGCACCCCACATCAGGCTCCCTGCTCATCAGGAAGCCTGCTTTT
>ML108506.1:7032-42429 GCA_003697995.1 Taxidea taxus jeffersonii | reverse complement strand
AAATAAATAAATAAAATCTTTTTTTTTTTTAAGATTTTATTTATTTGGGGCACCTGGGTGGCTCAGTGGGTTAAAGCCGCTGCCTTCGGCTCGGGTCATGATCCCAGGGTTGTGGGATTGAGCCCCGCATCGGGCTCTCTGCTCTGCAGACAGCCTGCTTCCTCCTCTCTCTCTCTGCCTCTCTGCCTACTTGTGATCTCTGTCTATCAAATAAATAAAATTAATAAAATCTTTTAAAAAAAAGATTTTATTTATTTATTAGTTAGAGAGAGAGAGAGCGAGCACAGGCAGACAGAGTGGCAGGCAGAGGGAGAAGCAGGCTCCCCGCCGAGCAAGAAGCCCGATGTGGGACTCGATCCCAGGACGCTGGGATCATGACCCGAGCCAAAGGCAGCCGCTTAACCAACTGAGCCACCCAGGCATCCCTAAATAAAATCTTAAAAAAAAAAGTTGTCTGTTACTACATGATTTGACAGAAACAGATCAAAAGTAATCTGTCATTCGGTTCCTTTCTATTACTTCATGGTCTCTTGCTATACAATTTCCCAGTTGTAAGAAAACTAAATTTGCTACCTCCTAATAATTTGAAAATGTCTTTACGAAGATGTGAGCCACTAAAAATACCCATTATTTGGAAGCCCAAAATTAAATAGGCTCTTTAGCTTGTAAAGATCTTTTTAGAAGTATGACTTATGGAACACCTGGGTAGCTCAGTCGTTTAAGCATCCAGTCATAATCTCAGCTCAGGTCTTGATCTCGGGGTTGTTGAGTTCAAGCCCTGTGTTGGGTTCCATGCCAGCATGGAACCTACTTTAATTAATTAGTTAATTAATTAACTATAAGTATGGCATAGATGGACACCAGTGCTTTACTCAGTCATTCACTCAACAAACAAATACTAAGGGCCTACCTTATGCCAGACACTGTGCTGGGCACTAGGAAAACCGTGAAAGCAGAAAACACACGGTCTCTCTTCTAAAGGAGCTTTGTTTATAGAAAAGAGAGATTATCGCCCAGAGAATTACAAACTGAGAAAAGTGCTAGAAAGCAAAGTTCAGGATGCTATGAGAACACATAATAAGGAAAACTGAACTAGCCTGGGAATTCAGAGCACGATATGCTATGGAAGTGATGTTTAAGCTGGGATCTGAATGGTGGCCATTCACATTTATGTAAAAACAGATGTCATAAAATGAAAGGTTGGTCCAATAAACCCAGCTACCTTTGGTATCTTTATCCTAAAACAACCTCTTTAAAAAAAAAAAAAAAAAAGAAAGCCAAGTGCTCTTTAAAAAGGCTTAGGGTTGGGATGCCTGGGTGGCTCAGTTGGTTAAGTGGCTGCCTTCAGCTCATATCATGATCCCAGCGTCCTGGGATGGAGTCCCACATCAGGCTCCTTGCTTGGCAAGGAGCTTCCTTCTCCCTCTGCCTCTGCCTGTACTCACCCACACTTGCACATGCTCGCGCTCTCTCTCTAACAAATAAATAAATAAAATCTTAAAAAAAAAAAGGTTTGGGGTCTAAGCACCTTGGTGGCTCAGTGGGTTAATGCCTCTGCCTTTGGCTCAAGTCATGATCCCAGGGTCCTGGGACTGAGCCCCACATCGGGCTCTCTGCTCAGCGGGGAGCCTGCTTCCCCCTCTCTCTCTTCCTGCCTCTTTGCCTACTAGTGATCTCTGTCTGTCAAATAAATAAATAAAATCTTAAAAATAAAATAAAATAAAAATAAAAAGGTTTGTGGGCGGGCACCTGGGTGGCTCAGTCTTTGGGTGTCTGCCTTTGGCTCGGGCCATGATCCCAGAGTCCCGAATCGGGCTCCGAATTGGGCTTCCTGCTCCGTGGAAAGCCTGCTTCTCCCTCTCCCACTACCTATGCTGTGTTCCCTCTCTCGCTATCTCTCTCTCTGTCAAATAAATAAATAAAATCTTCAAAAAAAGCTTTAAAAGCTAGGAATTGATAGTTCTTTGGAGAGAAGGATAAGGGTCATACTCTACTGTAGATACCCCACCTGGTATCATTATCATCATTGTAATCACTAAAATCTTTGCTGAAATGATTAGCGTCAGTGTTAAAACAACGCTCATATTATCTTCAGTTAAGCAAAATAAATTCACGAAACTAGATTTCCTTACACAAGAAACTCCATTCCGAATTTCAACTGTGAAAAGAAGATACTTTCTTGTACCTCACAGGATTGCTATCAAGATTCGACGAGATAATATATGACAAAATGCTGGGGCAGATCTTGAAATGGTTGGAGAATATGGCATCCGTGAGATCAAAAAGCTTGATCGGTCCCTTCTCACTATGACAGTTCTTTAGATTCAGCTGTGCTTCATTTCCCTGCCCATGAAAAAAAAAAAAAAAAAAAAACTGTAACACAGTTTGCACTTCTTCTCTAACCACGGTTTTCTCCAAGAGGGTGAGACTGCAAAACTCAAAGGTCCCTCTAGCTCTAGAAACTGACCTCACATCTTTTTAAAGGGCCAAGAGTACACTCCTTGCCTCATATTTGAGACGCTCCTCATCCACTCCATTCCCCCATGACTCCATGCTTCCTTTCAGGAATGGCAGCACACAGTTCATGATTTGAGTTTCTCAAAGACCTATTTTCCACTTATTTTACAGGCAGATTTAAGTTGAATGTATGCATCCAAATTAGACCTTTTAAATGATTCACATGATTGTTGTAAAACTCTGTATGCCCCAACGAAAAAAATGAGTAACAACAGTCAAAATGACCAACTGTCAAGATCAGTTACAACTAATCCCAAAAAGTGAATTTCGGTTTTTTGAGTAAGGAAAATTCTCTGCTCAATTTCAAAATCAGAAAAGACAGTCTCAAAAACTATCACTTATACTCAGAAATAACAATAAATACATGCAAAATCATTCAAGGAAAACAATTTTTTTAAAATTACAATGGCTAAAAGAGAAGTAAAATATCCACAACACAATCTAAGATGTTGCCGCGTGAAAATGTTGCCGCGTGAAAATGAAATTTAACAAAACTTAATTATGTAGCTCAATAAATTATGTGGTCAAATAAATTATGTAGCTAAAGCCAAATCTACATGTTTAAGATTTTTGGAGTGTGGTCTTGAAAAGCTCTCCTACTTTTCACCTTCATCAAACAGCATCCCAGCTAAGAGAACACAACTCTGATACTTCCAAGCAAGAGACCTGTTTGATGATGCAAACCATGGCCACAAGATCCAGATAAGGGTTGCCACTAGAGAATGCTTCAGAAATCATACACTGTCAAAGAAATCTTTTTTTTTTTTTTAAAGGTAATGTCGACACTAGTAATTGCTGGTAAATTCAGCTGTTAAGCACGTTTAAAATTTTATATAAATTTTAGTAACTTAAAATTCTAAACTTATTTCCAGAGAAAAAGTTGATCTTTTCAGGATCAATAGCAAGATAGCAAGCTTCCCGCTTGACACTCTTCATGCTTATTTTAACTATAGTTTACACATACCACGGGTTTCAAGCTTTCAGGTTCATTACAGTTAGTATATTATAAATTACAATGTGAGTGCTGCAATGTTCTCCCTTTAAAAAGAAGCAGATAGGAGTTAAAGAATTCATCTAAGGTCACCCAACAAGTTAGCGAAAAAGTTGGGAGCAGGACTAAAACTTCAGCTCCTAGGCTACTAACTACTTCACACCTTCCCAATTCCACAAGAGAAAAAAGGAAATCAAGTGATTTACTCTCAGTAATAACAGCATACCTCAAACACAGTAAAGCGCTTATCGCAAACACTAACCAAAAAGATGCACCTCGAACAAATGAGACAGCTTGCTACTTCTGGATACTACTGTCATGTCCCTAGCTAGCTCTTGAAACCAACCAAACACTTACTGGTTCTGGATATATTACATCCTAGAGAACTTTCACACTTAGTGTGTACAATTTGCTTTCACACTAATCCAACACTTATAAATTGTTACCACTTTTTCCATGCCTAGGTGCTATGGGAGGCATCAATTTCCTCACTCCTCCAAAAGTCAAGTCAAGGACCACATACCTCAAAACCACGCAGTTCTGAGTGAGAACATAGTTACTTAGCCGATAAAGGAAAAGCTCTTATAAGTTGCCTCTTTTGAAGAGATATTTTTAAAGGATGATTACATGCTTCACAGAATTAATATTAAGCTGCCCGCCAAGGAAAAAAGGATTCTTGTAAAGCAGCTTTTAAGGCTTATGCCTCCGTTTGGGACATAGTCTGACTTGTTGGACAAGAATGATCTGGGCACGCTCACACAGAACCCCTATGAGCAGCTTAGTTCACGGAAAACACCATTCCGACCTCCCAACTGTAGTACTCAGTCTTTCTCATACTATAAGGACCAAGATGAGCCTCTTCAACGATCTCTCAGGAGAAGGCTCCCCGGCGGAGAAAGTGACAGCGGCCCTCCTGATGTTTCTGCGGAAAGTGTTAACACCAGAGAGAGTGGCTCCTAGGAAGTGTCAGTGCGGTGGAGTAGCCCTTGGCTCCGGGCAGGTCCTTTCTGACCTAGTCTCAAGTCCTTCGCTACCAGCCGGGAGTCCGCCTTACAGACCTTCCCCAGCCGCCCCGCGCCCGTTCTCTAAGCTGGAGCGAGACTCCCAACTCTCTCGGGAGGCGAGGCAGTCTGAGCAGACAAGACGGCCACCCCACCTCTTCCGGGGACTCGCAGGCCCGCTCCCTGGCGGTGTCAGAGCCTGACGGACCCTGCCAGAGAGAAGGCAGCCGGCCCCTTCTGGGGCCTCCCAGACGGAACCCCGCACCCCACGGTCCCTTTCCACAGCCCCCACCCCTTCGAAACACGACCCTCCTTACTCGTGAATCCCCCTTCCTCAGGAGCACCCCAGTGGAGTTACCGGCCCACTCAAAAGTAAGAGCGACCGCCACCCCTATCGGTCACCCTGGCCCCCACTGTCACCGCCCTGCTCCCGACCTCTGCCCACGCCGCTGGCGGGCCCCGGAGACGCCCGGGTCGGTACCTTGCGGACCCCCTTGTAGATATAGAAGTAGAGCTCCCGGCCCACATTGAAGCAGAGGCGGTCGCCGTTGCCAGACTGGTCGTTGAGGTTTACGAAGGAGACGCGGACGGGGTTGGATCCCTGCGAGTTGAAGGGCACCCGGTTGGGCCGGCTGTACTCCGAGTGCGGCAGCAGCTTGTACAGACCTTCCCGAGTGGTGAATTGGGTCTTAATCTCGTTCATCTCCTTCCCTCCTCCCTCCGTCGCCATCTTGGAAAGCAGCGTTCATCCTGCCCTAAGTGCCCGGATCACGCCCACCGCGCAGGCGCCGTCGCAGGCTGTCGCTCTCTCCCCCCCTCCCCCGCCTCTTCCTCTTGGCCCCTCCCACTCGCGAGCCAGCCCCGCGGAGGCCGGCGAAGGGGCAGGGGCGGGCTTGTTTACGGCCCTACTGCGCAGGCGTGCTCACCTGGCGCGGTCCGCGCGACTGGGCGTCCGCAGGCCCCTCCCCCGGGCGCGGCCTCGGGGCGGCCCTGTGACCGCGCAGGTGAGGCAAGCTCCCGCGGGGAGTCGGGCTAGCTGTGTCCCCTCCCCGCCACCCCCGGGACGGAGCCGGTAAGCCGAAGCGGCGGTCGGTCTGCGGTGCGGACCGCCGACGAGACCTCGGGCGGCCTCCTCAGTTGCCTCGGCCGCGCCCTGAGGGGACCCGGGACCCCGAGGAGCGGAGGGAGAGGGCCGCCCCCCCATGCGGGGTGTGCGCGTGGGGCGCCGAGAGCCGGGCACCGGAGCGCCGGCGTTCTGCCTTCGGGAAGACGCGGCGGCGCCCCGAGGCTGGGGGGAGCCCCTCCCGCAGGCCTGCCCTCGGCCCGCCGCACGACGGTCGGGGAGCCCCGCGGCGCCCGCTTCCGAGCAGGTGCCGCGGGGCCTCCGTTCCCGCTTCGCGGGGCCGGGCGAGCGCGCGGCGCGTGCGGACACAGCTCTCCGGGTGCCCGTCGCGGGAGGGCACTGGCTGATGCGGAGCCTAGTGGGGTTCTTCCGTTTGCCTTCCCGGGTGTTTACAGAAAAGGGGAGCGTCGGGCCGGCAGTGGCTTTCGGAACCACAGACCCAGTCGAAGCAGGGGCACGGGCCCCGCTCAACCGCTTGACAAGTAGAGGCCACTGATCCGAACGAAGGCGGCGGAGGTGGCACCTGCGAGGTCACCGGGGGGTGGCGCGCGCCGCGGGATCTAGGTGTGGAAGGGCGGGCGTGTTTTACCCCCGGGCTTCCCGGCCGGGATAGGAAAGCGTCTAAAGCGACCGAAACCGTCTGGGAGAATTCGGGCGGGCCAGGGGCGGGGGGACGACATTTGGTACAGCGAGAATGAGCTCTTCGTTCCGTTCAGGTCACGGCCGGAGGGTCGCAAGACTAGGAGACGGAGGTAATTCCCCGGTGGAGGAGCCTGGGCCACAAGGCAGGGATTACGCGCAAGCAGGTACCGCCCGTGATGTAATAATGCGTCTGACGCCATCATGCTCTACCCTTTGTTCACGTTGGCCAAAAAACCGGAGAGCAGGATCCTACTTATTGGACCCCGACATAGCTGAAATTTGGGGTTGTAATGGTTTCCACGTTACCTGCCTTTCTCTAAAAGTCAAATAGACACCGAAAGTCTTTGAAAATGCCAGGATATGGGGCGCCTGGGTGGCTCAGGTCATGATCTCGGGGTCCTGGGATCGAGCCCCGCATCGGGCTCTCTGCTCAGCAGGGAGTCTGCTCCTCCCCCACCCTCTGCCTGCCTCTCTGCCTACCTGTGATCTCTGTCAAATAAATAAATAAAATTTTTAAAAGAAAAAATGCTAGGATATGTACTGTGGTCGCCATGGATTTAACCCGGTTTCCTCTGTTATTTTACATTGAAAATATGTATTTGATCACCTTGAGGGATAGTGACATCCCGAATCCTCTAAAAATAATTCAGCTGTGTTCCCTGGTTATCAAGGGGGAATAAAGCAGGGTACTTTCTGGAGAAAAGAAAAAAAGGTCAGCAAGCAAAAATTAAGACAGAAAATTGTATTAGCCTTCAATTAACCACAATTAACCTCAATTAACAATACAACCATATACCTCGGGCTTTGTATTAAGATTTTATTCTGTCGGGGCACCTGGGTGGCTCAGTGAGTTAAAGCCTCTGCCTTCAGCTCAGGTCATGATCTCAGGGTCCTGGGATCAAGCCCCACATCGGACTCCCCTCAGCAGGGAGCCTGCTTCCTCCTCTCTCTCTGCCTGCCTCTCTGCCTACTTGTGATATGTCTGTCAAATAAATAAAATCTTTGGAGGAAAAAAAAGATTTTATTCTGTCTAAATTCAGCATATTTTATTATTACAGAAATAATAGACTATCCCCTTTGTCCCATTCAGAACCTTTGAATAATCTCTATTCTTAGTTTTTCTCTTATAGTTCCCCCCAACACACTCAAGTATTCAATAAAGAACACTGAAATTTATATAACAGGGCCTGACCTAAATACAGTTCATTTCTAATTGTCACTGTCAAGCCAGGCATTTCTTTTCTTTCTTTCTTTTTCTTTTCTTCTTCTTTTTTTAAAAGATTTTATTTATTTGACATATCACAAGCAGAGGGAACAGCAGGAGCAGAGGGAGAAGCAGGCTCCCCGTTATGCAGGGAACCCGATGTGGGGCTCCATCCCAGGACCTGAGATCATGACCTGAGCCGAAGGCAGATGCTTAACCAACTGAGCCACCCAGGTGCACCAAGCCAGGCATTTCTGAATGGATTGGTGCCTCATAGTTATCCGTCTCTAAACCTGGTTAGTTCCCTTTCCATTCTCTCAAACTTGAATCATTATATGGCAGCTTCATGAATGACTTCCTTGATTTTAGTTTTTCTCTCAACATTCCTCCTGTAAACAACTACCAGATTTATTTTCTTTCTTTTTTTTTTTTTTAAGATTTTATTTATTTATTCGACAGACATCACAGGTAGGCAGAGAGGCAGGCAGAGAGAGAGGAAGGGAAGCAGGCTCCCTGCTGAGCAGAAAGCCCGAGGCGGGGCTCGATCCTAGGACCCTGGGATCACGACCTGAGCTGAAGACAGAGGCTTTAACCCACTGAGCCACCCAGGCACCCCCAGATTTATTTTCTTGAAACAGTGCCTTAGAGGGGCACCTGGGTGGCTCAGTCAGTTAAGCATCTGCCTTTGGCTCGGGTCATGATTTCAGGGTCCTGGAATTGAGCCATGTTGGGAAGCCTGCTGCTCCTCCCACTTGTGCTGTCACTGTCTCTCTCTTCTCTTTCTCTGTCAAATAAAATCTTAAAAACAACAACAATGCCTTAGACATTGCATTCTCCTACCAGAGACTTTCCATGACTTGCAATAACCATATTGTTTTAAGTCACACCACGAAATTCACAGCCTATTCTTACGTATTACATAAATCCCCCATTACAGTCAAAGTGTTCTGCCAGCACCCTTGGCTCCTTCTCTTGCTTAGAGAGCCCTTCTTTTCCTTTCCTCTTCATACCCTGTGCTTCAAGAACTAGCTAAGTCTCACCTTCACCAAGCTTTTCCAAGCTTGAAAACTGTACCTGAAACCAAGGATTCTCTATTGAGCATTCATGGCTAGCTCCAGGGAGTGTTTGAACTCCTAGTAGTAGTAAACTTCTGTGTCCATGTTCATTATATCACTGGAGTGTGTAGTTTTCGTCAGATTTTCAAGAGTCAGATGGCCATCCGGGCACTCCCCACCACAAGTTTTTAAATTAGCTCTCTAAACTTCTGAGGCACTTCTCTGAGCTTTCATTTGTCATGTGTAATATCCTAAAACAGTATCTTCTGTTGGTTATTTATCAGGCAGTTATCTTATATTGATATTTATCTTTTAGTATATTTATGCTGACTTTCAACCAGACTGTCAGCACATTCAAGGATATGAGGGACCTTTTTAAAATTGTTTGTATCCTCATATTTATTTGATGTCCACATGTGCCCCTCTGGCCTAAGCTTTGGGATGCATCAGTAAACAAAAATCCCTCAGAGTTTTCTTGCAAGGAGAAGACCAGATAATAAACACAAGTTAGTAAATTGTATAGTGATTGTGCAAGCAGAAAGTAGTAGAGTCAGCAAGGGGGTTTGGGAGTGCTGCAGGTAGTTTGGGTGGTTCGCAGTTTGTGATAAGGTGGTCAAGATAAGGCTCATTGAGAGAGTGACAGTTCAGCAAAGACTTGAGAAAGGTGAGGGAGCCCGGCATGGAAAATCTGGGGCAAGCCATGCAGAGCTCCCAAAGCAGGAGTGTACCTAGCATGTTCAAGAAATAACAAGACGGGGGCACCGGATGGCTCAGTCTGTTGAGCAGCTGACTTTGGCTCAGGTCATGATCTCATAGTCCTGGGACCCAGCCCTGAGTCAGGCTCCCTGCTCAGCAGGGGAGTCTGCTTCCCCTCTTCCCCTCCCCACTCCCACCCCAGTTTGTGCTCGCTCGCTCTCTCGAAAATAAATAAAATATTTAGAGGGAAAAAAAGATTGCTCTATTTGAGAGAGAGAGAGAGAAGATGTGCATATGCTCGTAGGAGTTGCCCCCACAGTGACTTTATTAAAAGAAATAGGTGGGGCCCCCGGGTGGCTCAGTCAGTTAAGTGTCTGACTCTTGATTTTGGCTCAGGTCATGATTTCAGGGTCGTGAAGTTGAGCCCTCTCTGGTTCTGCGATGAGCTTCGAGCCTGCTTAAGATTCTCTCGCTCTCTTTCTCTCTTGCCCCTCCTCCACCTTAAAAAATAAATAAGTGGGACGCCTGGGTGGCTCAGTTGGTTAAGCAGCTGCCTTTGGCTCAGGTCATGATCCCAGCGTCCCGGGATCGAGTCCCACATCGGGCTCCTTGCTCAGCAGGGAGCCTGCTTCTCCCTCTGCCTGCCTCTCTGTCTGCCTGTGCTCACTCGCTCTCTCTAACAAATAAATAATAAAAATAAAATCTTTAAAAAATAAAATAAAATAAATAAGATTAAAAATATAGAAATAAGCATACACAGGGGTGCCTGGGTGGCTCAGTCAGTTAAGGGTCTGCCTTCAGCTCAGGTCATAATCCCAGGGCCCTGGGATCAAGTCCCACATCCAGCTCCTTGTTTGGTGGGGATCCTGCTTCTCCCTCTGCCTGCAGCTCCCCCTGCTTGTACACTCTTTTTCTCTCTCTCTCTCTCTCTTTCTCTCTTTGACAAATAAATAAACAAAATCTTAAAAAAAATAGGCATACACAGGTGTCTTTAGGAACCACATTTAAAAATATTAACTCATGTAAAGTAACCAATCTCTCCGATTTTTCTTGTTGGTTGAGTGTATTCTATTATTATATTATGATTCGGTACTTCCTTATAAGACCACTATGGGACTTGAAAACAAATTTGGAAAACATCACATAACATAATATCCTTAATATAGCACGCCTGCTTTCTGTCTCAGATTTGCAGAATGGTAAAACTGACCCACAGTCAGGGTTACTAAATCATGATGTGTTTTCAGGTACAAATGGATCTTGCACAAAGCATTTTTTTTAAGATTACTTATTTATTTATTTGACAGAGATCACAAGTAGGCAGAGAGAGAGAGAGGAGGAAGCAGGCTCCCTGCCGAGCAGAGAGCCTGATGTGGGGCTCGATCCCAGGACCCTGAGATCACGACCTGAGCCAAAGGCAGAGGCTTAAGCCACTGAGCCACCCAGGCGCCCCTTGCACAAAGTATTTTACTCTTTCTTCAATAACCATTATAAAGTGAATACAATACTTAATATTTCACACATATCTAGAAATGTCAGTGCTTTTTTTTTTTTTAAGTGTAAGTGCTTTTTAAAGATCTTTTAGGGGCACCTGGGTGGCTCAGTGGGTTAAGCCTCTGCCTTCGGCTCAGGTCATGATCTCAGGGTCCTGGGATCGAGCCCCGAATGGGACTCTCTGCTCAGCGGGGAGCCTGCTTCCCCCTCTCTCTCTGCCTGCCTCTCTGCCTACTTGTGATCTCTCTCTCTGTCAAATAAATAAATAAAATCTTAAAAAAGATCTTTTAAAGTCTGCCAGTCAGCACATTTTGTGGGAGCCTATGATGTGGGCATTATGCTTAGTGCTTATACATGCTCTCGTTTTCATACATAACCTTATAAAGTAGGGGCGCCTGGGTGGCTCAGTGGGTTAAGCCTCTGCCTTCAGCTCAGGTCATGATCCCCAGGGTCCTGGGATCAAGCCCTGCCTCGGGCTCTCTGCTCAGCAGGGAGCTTGTTTCCCCCTCTTTCTGCCTCTGCCTGCCACTCTGCCTACTTGTGATCTCTCTCTGTCAAATAAATATTTAAAATCTTTAAAAATAAATTAAAAAAAATAAAGTAAGTGCCATTATTCCCTTCTTATAAGCATGAAAACTAAGAGAGTCACGAACTGACTTGTCCAAGTTACTATCTTAGAGCTAGGTATTAGCAGAAATAAAATTTGCGTTCAGGTCTCCAAAGAGAAACCTCTTGGAGTAAAATAATCACTCGTTTTTAAATTATACATTACTAAAAGGGGAAGATAGCAATTCAGGTGAAGCAAGCATGTATTTTTCTTTTATTTTTTTTAAGAGTTTACTTATTTATTTGACGAACAAGATCACAAGTAGGCAGAGAGGCAGGCAGAGAGAGAGAGGGTGAAACAGGCTCCCTGCTGAGCAGAGAGCCCGATGCAGGGCTCGATCCCAGGACCCTGGGATCCTGACCTGAGCCGAAGGCAGAAGCTTTAACCCACTGAGCCACCCAGGTGCCCCTGTATTATTCTTTTAACTCAAAGTTTTTTTGTTTAACTCAGAACTACAAAAACAACCCACAGAAGGAGAGAAAATACTTGCAAATCATATCTGATAAGATATATATATCTGATAAGAATGTAGAATACATAGAACCCGTGCAATTCAAAAGCAAATGACCTAATTTTAAAATGGGCAAAGGATCTGAGTAGACATGTCTCCGAAGATCTACAGATGGCCGATAAGCACAGGAAAAGATGCTCAACATCACTGTCATCAGAGAATTGTACATAAAAACCACAGTTGGATGGGGTGCCTGGGTGGCTCAGTAGGTTAAGCCTCTGCCTTTGGCTCAGATCATGATCTCAGGGTCCTGGGATCAAGCCCCGAATCGGGTTCTCTGCTCAGCGGGGAGCCTGCTTCCCTCTCTCTCTCTCTGCCTGCCTCTCTGCCTACTTGTGATCTCTTTCTGTCAAATAAAATCTTTAAAAAAAAAACAAAAACACAGTTGGATCCCACTTCGCACTCCCTAGGATGGTTATGATCGAAAAGACACATAATAGTAAGTAGTGAGTACGTGGAGAAATTCAAGCCCTCCTATACTTCTGGTAGGAATGTAAAAACAGTGCAGGCACCTTGGAAATTAATCTGGCATTCCTCAGAAGTTCGAAGTTACCATATGACCCAGCAGTTCCACTCTTTAGGCATATACCCAAGAGAAATGAAAACACTTCCACGCAAAAACTTACACAGGAGTATTCACTGAAGCATTAGTCATCATAGCCAAAAAATAGAAACAAACCAAATGTCTATTCACGACTAGATAAACAACATGTAGTGTATCCACACAACAATGTTATTCAGCCGTAAGAAGGAAGAAAATACCGGTGCGTGCTGTAAGGTGGCTGACCCTTGAAAACCGACGCCAAGTGGAAGAAGCACATCGCGTGATTCCATTTACAAGAAATGCCAAGAGCAGGCAGATCTTTTGGGACAGAAAATGGGTTAATGGTTGCCTAGAGGAGAGAGGGGTGGGAGGGAGGAGGAGCAGTGACTGTTAATGGGTACGGGGTTTCTTTTTGGGGTGATAAAAATACTCAAAAATTGATGGGATAGTTGCACCATTCCTAATATACTCAAAACCACTGATTATACACTTCAAATGGGTGAATTGTGTTTGCTGTTAAATGAAATCGAAATAAACTGTACAGTGTCCAATTTATTTTTCAAATAGTTTGAAATTGAAAAATAGTAATTTTTCAATTACTAAATAGTTTGAAATTGAAAAATAGTAATTTTTCAATTACTAAATTATTAGGAATAAGTACATATTAGATTGGACATCTAATAAACAACTGTTATGGGTCTGAGAACCTAGAAAGTTTGGGAGTCTGCCTTAGGGCATGAACCTCCCTCAATTCCTAAGTTATACCTGCATTCTTAAAGATTTTAAATATTTGAGAGGGTGAGTGAGAGAGAGAGCATGAACACTAGGGAGAGGTAGAAGGAGAAGCAGACTACCCTGCTGAGCAGAGAGCTGGATGCGGGGCTGGATCCCAGGACCGTGATATCATCATGACCTGAGCCACCCAGACCCCCTTTAACTGTTTTTTTTTTTTTTTTAGATTTTATTTATTTATTTGTTAGAGAGAGAGAGAGAGCGAGCACTGGCAGGCAGAGGCAGAGGGAGAAGCAGGCTCCCTGCCGAGCAAGGAGCCCGATGTGGGACTCAATCCCAGGATGCTGGGATCATGACCTGAGCCGAAGGCAGCTGCTTAACCAACTGAGCCACCCAGGCGTCCCTGTATTTTTATCTCTATCTGAACCTTCTTACTCTTCTAGGATGGAAGGAAGAGGTGTTTTTTCTTTTCGAAACTAATTTCTCCACCATAATAAGTTCCTCTTAACTTCATCTTGGATAACATACTCCCACAGTGTCTTAACCTGATCTCCTGAGCCAAGCTCTCATGGCTACCACTGCCTCCTTCCATGCAGCGTAAACTGTTGTCCTGAGCAAGAGCAGTAGGGGCAAAGAGGGATGGGGGAGGGAGGTAGGTCTGAGTGTTTGATGGTGGTGCTGGTGGTTGTCAACAGAACTGCTCTAAGTAAAAACAAAACACCTCTACCTATTGCCCATCTCCAGCCCTAGCCTTGAAAGATCGACAGCTGTCTCCTATCCCCTCATACAGATAGAGCTGCACGTGTGCTCTTTTGTCTTCAACTCCAGAGATCAGACAGAAATGTGAGTTTCGGGACGCCTGGGTGGCTCAGTTGGTTAAGCGGCTGCCTTCGGCTCAGGTCATGATCCCGGCGTCCTGGGATTGAGTCCCACATCGGGCTCCTTGCTCGGCAGGGAGCCTGCTTCTCCCTCTGCCTCCGCTCTGTCTGCCTGTGCTCACTCTCTCTCTCTCTCTCTAACTAATAAATAAATAAAATCTTAAAAAAAAAAAAATGTGAGTTTCATACCATAGTAACAAAAGAAGAAATACAGGAAGAAAATGAAGGAGTCATTTGTCCAAGGTGGTGATATTCTGTCACTCACATGCACAGAACCAGTTGAATTATTACTTAGAGTATTCTTAGAACTGCACCCAAATTAGGACATCACTTCCTATAGCTAGAACTTGTAGAGCTTTGTTTATCATTGTTAAGCTCCTCCAGTTAGAGGCTCAGTGACAGCCTTTCCAGGCAGCCCGAAAAACATTGTGGATTTTATGTCTTTAGAGATCAGAGCAAGGGCATTCAAGCTTAATAACCTCAATTACAGTTTCTGATTTCTTCTATCCTAAAACCTTAAACAGGAAAGAGAGGAAAGGGGATTAAACAAAAAGAGCTGTGATTTCTTTGTAAAGAAATAATTAACATGCTGCTCCTTATACATGGTTAGACACACTTCTCAGTCACTCCCTGGAGAGCTTTCGTGGACATTTTGGGACTCTTGGGAAGTGACCAGGAAAACTGAGTGATTTTTAGCCACAGGCTTCAGTGAAGTAGCAGTGGGGAGCCTGTGACAGAAAGGAAGATGCGTTTGTTAACTTCAAATTCCATTTTAAGAGTCACTGTTTGGGAAAGTAAAAACACAATTTATGGTATTAAAAAGATCTAGCCTAGGATGAGGTAGGGAGTATTCTCTGAAAGATGATCATATTTTTTTTTAAAGATTTTATTTGTTTGACAAAGATCACAAGGAGAGAGGCAGAGAGGAGGGGAAGCAGGCACCCCACAGAGCAGAGAGCCCTACTCGGGGCTCAATCCCAGGATCCTGAGATCATGACCTGAGCCGAAGGCAGAGGCTTAACCCGCTGAGCCACCCAGGCGCCCCTCTGGAAGATGATCTTAAAAGGAGAATGTTTGGGGCGCCTGGGTGGCTCAGTGGGTTAAAGCCGCTGCCTTCGGCTCGGGTCATGACCCCAAGGTCTTGGGATCGAGCCCCGCATCGGGCTCTCTGCTCTGCGGACAGCCTGCTTCCTCCTCTCTCTCTGCCTGCCTCTCTGCCTACTTGTGATCTCTATCAAATAAATAAATTAAAAAAAAAAAAAAAGAATGTTTTTCTGTTAGGAACCCAGTTAGATGAAGTATACTGAGAGGAGAAACCTGTCTTTTTATTCTTTGGAATTGAAGGAATCCCCTAGTAGATCATGAAGCACGTAGTAAATGTTCAACACATACTGAATTGGTTTTTCTCCTTTTCCTTCCTGCTAGTGTCTTTGCAGGTTTTTCCCTTTCTCTTCCCAGTGCTTCTATTTCTGCATGCTCCCGTACTGAGCTATAGTCCCTGTAGCTGCTCAGACCTGTCCCACCTGGGCCTTTGTGCCTTTGCACAAGCTGGAGTCCCTCTCACATTTGTTGGCCAGAGGGGCTAGACTGCTGCCTCCTCCCTCAGACCTTACTCTGCTAGTCTTCTCTCAGATTCCAGGTGAAAGGCTGCTTTCTCAGAGTGGCTCTCCCTGACACCCAATGTCTAGGTTATGTCACCTTAGTGTCCTGTCAGCATCGTTCTTTCCTCCATGGGCCTTGTCACGGCTTCTACTAACATACACGTATTATTCTCACATTTATTTATCGATTTACGTGAGTAACAGTCACCTCTGCCAGTGGGCTGTAGGTTGGCTGAGAGCAGGGGTCCTCTCTTTTTGCTCATCCTTTTGCTTCTCGGTTGGGGGCTGGCATTCATACGTGCTCTGTATATTTGCCAAGTGAACGACCCACCTCCTTTAAGAAATGTTCTCTAACTTGGAGTACTTCGTGTGAATACTCAACTTCATTATGACGTTCATCACACCGCTGTCTCCTCTCACTAGATGCTCAGCTACATGTGACCGCAGTTGACAGACCTGCAGACGTGCTCTTCCCTGCTTGCTTTCCTCCTACCTTACCCCTGAGGTTGAACTCTGCTTTAGGGTCACATCACTGTTTCCAAATAGTTCTGCTTCTAGCCTTTTTTGGTGGGTGTGGCAGAGGGTAGTTCAGCCCCTTGTTTATTTTATGCATTTGACTTTCAAGTAAATACCTATTTGGCATGCCCGTTTTTCAGTCACTGCCTTAGCCCCAGCTCTGTCCACTTTCCTCTCCCAGCCCTCCCCCCACCAAAAGAAACCCCAAAACCTATCCTTGGAGAATACTCTTTCTTTAGGGTCCCCTTTCAATTTTTAGTAAGATAAAATACTGAATTTGCTGGAGAACCTCATATAAGAATTATTAACTGGGGGACGCATGGGTGGCTCAGTTGGTTAAGCGGCTGCCTTCGGCTCAGGTCATGATCCCAGCGTCCTGGGATCGAGTCCCACATCGGGCTCCTTGCTCGGCAGGGAGCCTGCTTCTCCCTCTGCCTCTGCCTGCCACTCTGTCTGCCTGTGACCTCTCTCTCTCTCTAACAAATTTAAAAAAAAAATTTTTTTTTTAAAGAATTATTGACTGGATATTTATTGCAGCTCTCGATCTGCCTGTTGGGATAAGAAAAGATTATAAAAGGTAAATGGTGCTCAGGACTGTTTTGTGGATTGAACGTGTACCCAAAAAAGAGCATTGGACTTAAGGTTGAAAGACATATCATGAATTCTACTCAAGATTCCATTATTTAATATTGTGCTAGAAGTACTAGTCAGTACAGTAGGAAAAAGTTTAAAATTATAATTTTTTTAAAGATTTTATTTATTTATTTGACAGAGAGAAAGAGAGAGATCACAAGTAGGCAGAGAGGCAGGCAGAGAGAGAGAGGAGGAAGCAGACTCCCTGCCGAGCAGAGAGCCCGATGCGGGGCTCGATCCCAGGACCCTGAGATCATGACCTGAGCTGAAGGCAGAGGCTTTAACCCGCTGAGCCACCCAGGCACCCCAAAAAGTTATCATAATTTATGTAGGACTGTATGTTGGGAAACCTAAGGGGATCAACTGAATAAGTCTTAACAAGACACTGTAATAAGGCAGCAGGTTATAAAATCAGCACTCAAACTTTTTCATGTGAAAGTAGTAACTAGTTTAAATAAAAGGAAATAGGGCGCCTGTGTGGCTCAGTGGGTTAAGCTGCTGCCCTTGGGTCAGGTCATGACCTCAGGGTCCTGGGATCGAGTCCCGCATCGGGCTCTCTGCTCGGCAGGGAGCCTGCTTCCCTCTCTCTCTCTCTCTCTGTCTGCCTCTCTGCCTACTTGTGATCTCTCTCTGTCAAATAAATTTAAAAAATAAATAAAAATAAATAAAAGGAAATATCACTCCTATCTATCACTCACAATAACAGAGGAATAAACTCATAGTTGCTTCTACCTATCACACAGGGAAGTGGGGGCCTTTAATTGCATTGACCGCACTGTGGGCAGTACCCCTGGCATTGAACTGTACAGTGTCTCTGAATATACTTAGAAAGTTTTCAGAAATTACTTGAAGAATGCTATAAAGCTCTGTAAAGGAACTAAGATAATAAAAAAAAAGAAACTAAAATAGTTAAATGAAATACATTGTTAAGGCATAGCCCTATGAAAATGCCAGTCTTTGTTTCAAGTTTTTATATAAATTCTAGTTAGTTAACATATAGTATAATATTGGTTTCAGGAATAGAATTCAGTGATTCATCAACTACATAAAACACCCAGTGCTCGTCACAACAAGTGCCCTCCCTTATACCCATCCCCCATCTAACCCATCCCCCACCCACCTCCCCCCTAGCGACCCCATTTGTTCTCTGCCATTAAGAGTCGCTTATGGGGACACGTGGGTGGCTCAGTCAGTTGGGCAGTTGCCTTGGGCCCAGGCCGTGATCCCAGGGTCCTCGGATTGAGTCCCACATTGGGCTCCTTGCTTGGCAGGGAGCCTGCTGCTCTTTCTCCCTCTGCCTGCCACTCTGCCTGCTTGTGCACGCTCTCTCTTTCTCTCTCTCTCTCTCTGTCAAATAAATAAAGTCATTTTTTAAAAAGAGCCACTTGGGGTGCCTGGGTGGCTCAGTGGGTTTAAAGCCTCTGCCTTCGGCTCAGGTCATGATCCCAGAGTCCTGGGATCGAGCCCCACATCAGGCTCTCTGCTCAGCGGGGAGCTTGCTTCCCTCCCTCTCTCTCTCTGCCTACTTGTGATTTCTGATAAATAAATAAAATCTTTAAAAAAAAAGTCACTTATGGTTTGCCTCCCTCTCTCTCTTTTTCCTTCTTCTATGTTCATCTGTTTTGTTTCTCAAATTACACATGTGAGTAGAATCATGGTATTTGTCTTTGTCTGACTTGTTTCACTCAGCATCGTACTCTCTAGCCTCACCATGTTATTGCAACTGGCAAGATTTCATTCTTTATTGTGACTGAATAATCTTCCATTGTATATATACATATATATACCACATCTTTTTTTTCTTTTTTTCTTTTTTTTTCAATTTATTTTTTTTAATTTAAACATATAATGTAACCCCACCACCCTCTCCCAACCCCCCTCCCCCCTCAGTTTGTTTTATGACAAGAGTTGTCTACCACATCTTCTTTATCCATTCATCAAGTCAATGGACAGCTGGGCTCTTTCCGTATTTTAGCTATTGTGGACACGGCTGCTGTAAACATCGGGGTGCATGTATCCCTTCAGATCAGTATGTTTGTATCCGTTGGGTGGATACCTAGCAGTGCAATTGCTGGGTTGTAGATAGTCCTATTTTTTTAACTTTTTGAGGAACCTCCATACTGCATTCCAGAGTGGCTGCACCAGCTTGCATAACCACCAGCAATGTAAGAGGTTCCCCTTTGTCCACATCCTCGTCAACACCTGTTGTTCTTGTGTTGTTAATTTTAGCCATTCTGACAGGTGTGAGATGGTCTCTGATTGTGCGTTTGATTTGTGTTTCTCTGATGAGTGATGTTGAGCCTCTTTTCATGTGTCTGTTAGCCTTCTGTATGTCGTCTTTGGAAAAATGTCTATTTGTGTCTTCTACCCATTTCTTAACTGGATTATTTGTTTTTTGGGTGATGAGTTTGATAAGTTCTTTTTTTTTTTTTAAGATTTTATTTTTGTCAGAGAGAGAGCGGGAGTGAGCACAGGCAGACAGAGTGGCAGGCAGAGGCAGAGGGAGAAGCAGGCTCCCCGCCGAGCAAGGAGCCCGATGTGGGACCCGATCTCAGGACGCTGGGATCATGACCTGAGCCGAAGGCAGCGGCTTAACCAACTGAGCCACCCAGGCGTCCCTGATAAGTTCTTTATAGATTTTGGATCCCAACCCTTTATCAGATGTATCATTTGCAAATGTCTTCTCTCATTCTGTAGGCTGCTTTTTCGTTTTGTTGATTGTTTGCTGTGCAGAAAGAAGCTTTTTTTCTTGATGAAGTCCCAATAGTTCATTTTTGCTTTTGTTTTCCTTGCCTTTGGAGATGTGTCTAGTAAGATGTTGCTGTGGCTGAGGTCACAGAGGTTGCTGCCTGTGTTCTCCTCTAGGATTTTGATGAAATCCTGTGTCACATTTAGGTCTTTACCCCATTTTGAATTTATTTTTGTGGATGGTGTAAGAAATTGGTCCACATGCAGAAGAAGTTTCATTCTTCTGTTCTTCTGCATGTGGCTGTCCAGTTTTCCCAACACCATTTGTTGAAGAGACTTGTCTTTTTTCCACTGGACATTCCTTCTTTGTTGAAGATTTGACCATCTAGTTGTGAGATAATGCCAGTTCTTTCTGAATTAATGTATAAATTGAATGTAATCCAAATCTAAACAGAATTTTCTTTAGAACTTGTCAAAATTATCCTAAATTTCATTTGGCAGAATAAAATATTTGAGAATCATAGAAAATTCTGAAAAAAAGAAATGTTTGCCTCCCAAATATTAGTCTAAATTGTAAAGCCTCATTAATTAAAACATCAATGCACTATGATAGAGTACAGAATTAGACCACAATAAAAATGGACATATGGTAGGGCACCTGGGTGGCTCAGTGGGTTAAAGCCTCTGCCTTCGGCTCAGGTCATGATCTCAGGGTCCTGGGATCGAGCCCCACATCGGGCTCTCTGCTCAGCGGGAAGCCTGCTTCCTCCTCTCTCTGTCTGCCTCTCTGCCTACTTGTGCTCTCTCTCTGTCAAATAAATAAAATCTTTTTTAAAAAATGGACATATGATAACGATGGCCAGGTTAATTTAATAAAAGATACTGGAACAACCAACTGTCCATTTAAAATAAAATAAGTATGGGTTCCTACTTCTCATTCCAAAATAAACTCCAGATGGATCAAAGATTTAAATAGAAAAGTTAACCATAAGAATTGAAAAACTACTTGAATAAATGTATTAGTGATCTGGAAAAGGGAAACTTTTCTAAACATAGCCCTGAACAAATAAGCCATAGGATATTTTTATTCTGTATCTCGTACACAAAACACCACTCAGAAAGACAACAAACTTGAGAAAAATATTTGTAACACATATGGCAAGTGCATAGAATGCCTAAACTTAAAAATCCTTCTTTAAGTCATTAGAAGGGAAACATTACCCAGTAGGAAACGATTGACAAAGGACCTAAGCAAGCAGTTCACAAAAGTTATGTTTATCAGACTTTTTGTTTATGACTTCTGAGTTTCCTATCGTGCCTAGAACTTGCCCCACTCCAAGATGCTCAGCTGTTCTAATGAAAGATATGCAAACTAAGACAAATTTTTACTGTCACATTGGAAAATAGCAATTACCAGTCTATAATTGTGATAATAGTATTGCCACAGAGTTTCGTGTTTGTACAAGGATTCGGAGGCATTGGTAGGAACGTAAGTTACTAGTATCTGAAGGGCAGTTTGTGAATGACTCAAAATACGTGTTGTGGGGGCGCCAGGGTGGATCAGCGGGTTAAAGCCGCTGCCTTCGGCTCGGGTCGTGATCCCAGGGTCCTGGGATCAAGCCCCGCATCGGGCTCTCTGCTCTGCGGACAGCCTGCTTCCTCCTCTCTCTGCCTCTCTGCCTACTTGTGATCTCTGTCTGTCAAATAAATAAATAAAATCTTTAAAAAAAAAAAACATATTGTAGTTAACATGGTTTGAGTCAACCACTCCCAGTTCTTAGCAGTTTATCCTCACAGATGTATACAAGAATTTTCACTGAAGCATTGTTCATAATAGTGAAAAATTGGAAATCACCTAAAGGCCCATTGATAAGAAAAGTTAGATAAATTATAGAAATCCCATACAGTTGCAGTTGGTAAAAAATAAATGCGTAAGCCCACATGGACTGACGTTGTAAGCTGTCCAAAATGTATTCGGTAAAAAAACAATTTGCGGATGAGTGAGTTTAATATGATTTCACTTCTGAAAAGTTAAAATGCATACAGGCAGTAGTACCCCCTTACCCATGGTTCTGCTTTCCGCGGCTTCAGTTACGCGTGGTTAACGGTGGTCCAGAAGCAGATGGTCCTTGTCCTGGCTGTTGTCAGGGCAGTAGTAGCCTCGGGCTGCACTGCGATGCCTGCCTTATGCACCATATTCATCTCGTCATAAGGGAATTTTATCATCTCACTTCTCACCCAAAAAGAGGAAGGTTTGGGTACAAGATCTTCTGAAAAAGAGACCATACTCATGTATGCTTTATTCCGGTATTTCATTATAATTGCTCTGTCTTGTTATTGTTGTTAATCTCTTATTGTGCCTGATTGGTAATAATTAAGCCTTATCACACATATGTCTGTACAGGAAGAAGCATACATACAGGGTTGGGTACTCTCCACAGTTTCAAGCATCCAGTTAGAATGTGTCTTAGATATGTATCTTAAGGGCTGTTAGAGTGTATCTCCCACCAGGGCACCTGGGTGGCTCAGTCAGTTAAGCTTCTGTCTCTTGATTTCAGCTCAGATCATGATCTCAGGGTCCTGGGATCGAGTCCCATGTTGGGCTCTGCACTCAGTGTGGAGTCTGCTTTGTCCCTCTCCCTCACTCTGTTCTCTCTCTCAGAGAAATAAAATATTAAAGAAGAAAAAGAAAAGAATGTATCTCCCATGGGTAAAGAGGGATGACTGGTATCTGTAGGGTTTTGTTAAGCCCTGAGTTTGAGAACTGCATTACTCACTTTTTTTAAAGATTTTATTTATTTGGCAGAGAGAGGGCACACATAAGCAGGGGGCTGAGCAGCGAGCCTGCCTCAAGGCTCGTTCCCAGGGCCCTGAGATCATGACCCAAGGCAAAGGCAGATACTTAACCGATTGAGCCACCCAGGCACTCCTCACTTTTTAATTTTAGAGTGTAACCTCTCTGAATCTATTTTCTTGTGCCTAAAATTAGAAGACTGTATATATATATAAAATATGAAAGGGCTCAAAAGACCAAATGTATATAAAAGCTCTTTTTCAGCAGTAATATACCACATAAATACATGTAATCAAAAGTTACTAAATGTGGGGTGCCTGGGTGGCTCAGTGGGTTAAAGCCTCTGCCTTTGGCTCAGGTCATGATCCCAGGGTCCTGGGATCGATCCCCGAATCGGGCTCTCTGCTTAGCAGAGAGCCTGCTTCCTCCTCTCTTCTGCCTGCCTCTCTGCCTACTTGTGATCTCTGTCTAAATAAATAAATAAAATCTTTAAAAAAAAAAAAAAGTTACTAAATGTGATGACGTCCGTAATTACCCATATTGTAACAAAGCTAATGGGCCTATAAATTTTTTGAAGGGACTTTTAATGTAATCTTATATTTTTGGTCTGCATAAATCTTTAAGTTTTAGGGGATAACAGACCCCTTGAGAAACCCCAGGAAAGCTTTGAACCCTGTTCCTCAATCCAAATGCATACACCTACCAAATTTTACATACAGACTGTTAGGATTTGATAGATACTTGTCCAAACCAAAAAAATAATTCCATGGACTCCTACTATAAATTCACCTTCACAATGAATAAAGAAGAGGATGCTGTTACGGATGGACTGTGTACCCCTAAGGATATGTTAATGTTCTAATCCCCGGTTCCTGTAATTATGATCTTGTTTGGAAATACGGTTTTGCAAATGTACTTCAGTTAAGATGATGTCATTGAGGCAGGCCCTGACCTAATATGACTGATGTCCTAACAAGAAGGAAATGGGCTCCTGGGTGGCTCAGTGGGTTGGGCCTCTGCCTTCGGCTCGGGTCATGATCTCGGGGTCCTGGGATTGAGCCCCGCATCAGGCTCTCTGCTCAGCGGGGAGCCTGCTTCCCCCCACCCTCTCTCTCTCTGCCTGCCTCTGCCTACTTGTGATCTCTGTCTGTCAAATAAATAAATAAAATCTTTAAAAAAAAAAAAAGGAAACACACAAGACTCATGAACAGGAGCACCCTGTGACCCAGAGGCAATGTCTGAGATGCCGCAGCTGCAAGCCAAGGGGCTCAAGGCTTGCCAGATGCCACCAAAAGCTTGGAAGAGACCGAGGGGGTCTCCCCAACAAGAGCATGGCCCTGGTAACACCTTCATCTGAGACCTCTAGCTCGCAGAACTGTGAGACAATAAACGTCCATTGTTTTCAGGCACTGAGTCCGTGGCACGTAGATACAACAGACCTAAGAATCCAATACAAATGCTATCGGTACAGAGGATCTCTAAAAACAAGTGAATGTGGGGGGGGGGGGGCAAAATTATTATTTGCAAATGATACTGTGCTTGGAAAAATGCAGCAAAATGAATGAAGAAACTTAAAAAGATAAGAAAATTCAGCAAGGTACTTAGGTATAAGCTTACTGTACAGAAACCCATATATTTTATATGGACAAGCCTCAGCTAGGTAGGAGGTATATGGAAGGCTCCACTTACAACAGCCGTGAAAAAGATAAAACACCAAGCAATATACTTAATAAGAAATGTAAGATTTTTTTTTAAGTTTTTTTTGGATTTAGGGGCGCCTGGGTTGCTCAGTGGGTTAAGCCTCTGCCTTCAGCTCAGGTCATGATCCCAGGGTCCTGGGATCAAGCCCTGCATCAGGCCCTCTGCTCAATCGGGAGCCTGCTTCTCCCTCTCTCTCTGCCTGCTTCTCTGCCTACTTGTGATCTCTCTCTGTCAAGTAGATAAATAAAATCTTTTTTTTTTAAGTTTTAAAAAAAGGTTTTTTGGATTTAAATATATATTTATTTGAGAGAGAATATGCACCAGTTGGGTGAGGCAGGGGAGAGAGGGAAGAGGGAGAGAATCTCCAGCAAAGCCTGGCACAGGGCTCCATCTCAGAACCCTGAGATTTTGACCTGACCCGGAACCAAGTCACATACTTAACCCACTGAGCCATCCAGGTGCCCCTCTCTTTTTTTTTTCTTTTTTAAGATTTTAATTTTTTAAGTAATCTCTACACCCACCCATCCTGGGGCTCAAACTCATAACCCTGAGATTGAGAGTCTCATAGTCTACCGACTGAGCCAGCCACACACCCCGGAACTGTAAGATTGTTAGGGTAAAAACTTTGCCATGCTGCACAAGGACTCAGAACGACAGCTAAACCAGTGGCAAGGCACACTGCGTTCTTGAATAGAAAGACTCAACATCATAAATGTATTCCTCCTAAATTAACCCATAAATTTAATGTGATTCCATTAAATTCCAAACCATGTTTGGGAACTAGACAAGATTTCAAAGTTCAAGTGAAAAAAGTGAAAAACAAAAAGAGCCCTGGAAATTCTAAAGAGAATAAATGGGGAATCAGCTCTATCATATATTACAAGATTAAACGAAACTATAGTAATTGTAAAAAAAAACCAACCTATAATAATTGTAATAGTGTAGCATAGGCACACAAATAAACAGGTCAACAGAACAAGAATCCCAGAAATCCAAATACACAAGAATTTTGTATGTAATTTTTAAAATGTTATTTAAAATAAGTAAAAGATGAATGTTCAATAAATAAGATTAGGACAGCTGGGTAGCTATCTGGGGGGAAAATCCAAATGAAGGAAAAATTAAAGTACAAAAAAAAAAAACAGGCAATAAGAGGAGACTTTTTTTTCAATGGCATTTGTGCCCTATCATCCTTGTCAAGTGCTTTCAGCTTTTTTTTTTTTTTAAAGATTTTATTTATTGGGACGCCTGGGTGGCTCAGTTGGTTAAGCGGCTACCTTCGGCTCGGGTCATGATCCCAGTATCGAGTCCCACATCGGGCTCCTTGCTTGGCAGGGAGCCTGCTTCTCCCTCTGCCTCTGCCTGCCTCTCTGTCTGCCTGTGCTCGCTCTCTCTGTCTCTCTAACTAATAAATAAATAAAATCCTTAAAAAAAAATTAGTCTTTCAAAAAAAAAGATTTTATTTATTTATTTGTGAGAGCACACAAGCAGGGGGAGCAGCAGGCAGAGAGAGAAGCAGGCTTCCCTCTGAGCAGGGAGCCCAGCAGGGACTTGATCCCAGGACCCCAGGATCATGACCTGAGCTGAAGACAGACGCCCAACCAACTGAGCCACCCAGATGTCCCAAGAGGAATCTTTAATAATCTTGGAATGTGAGTCTTTCTCAACAAGACAAAAGATGGAGAAACCATAGAAGAGATTTGGCCACACTGAAGGGTGTTTTCCCCTTTCAATACTTGTAGCTCCTGTCGTCCCTACTACTATGCTAGCGTTTTGGTCTGTCTGTCCCCCCACCTCCGCCAAAGGGCCTTGTGGGGACTTTTCCCTCTTAAGACAAAACAATAAGGGGCACCTGGGTGGCCCAGTCAGTTAAGCATCCGACTCTTGATTTTGGCTCAGGTCATAATCTCGGGGTCGTGAGATGGAGCCCGTCACAGGACTCCACGCTGACTGTGGAGCCTGCTTAGGATTCTCTCTTCCTGGGGCGTCTGCCTTCCACTCAGGTCATGATTCCAGAGTCCTGGGATGTAGCCCTGCACATTGGGCTCCCTTCTAAGCAGGAAACCTGCTTCTCCCTTTCCCACTCTCCCTGCTGTGTTCCCACCCTTGATGCCTCTGTCAAATAAATAAAATCTTTAAAAGAAAGATTCTCTCCCTCTGCCCCTCCTGCTTTCTCTCTCTCTCAAAATAAATTTTTAAAAAATAACAAAAAGTAAAAAAGGAATGTATGTTTCAAGAAGGCAGTTTTCTTTTCCTTCTCCCCCTGTTTCTAACAGCCCCAAACTCAGACACAGTGGAGCTCAGGCAAGGCCCAAAGCCTCACTAACTGAGCAATTAGGGAAGGGCAGGCACAGTGGAGGCTAGGGTTGCCACCTTTGCTCTGTCTGCTGTCCCTTTGACCACGTCCTTTCAGGAAAAGCAGAAGGCCCAGCAGACAGCCTGTGGGATGGGGGGCCCTGGTCCTGCCCCCATGGCAGCATGTCCAAACCACACTGGAGGCTCCGTGCTTGGCTCACACCTTTATGTAAATTCTCTGAATCACTTTTGCATAGAAAATGAAAGTGCTGGGGCGCTTGGGTAGCTCAGTCATTAAGCGTCTGCCTTCGGCTCAGGTCATGATCCCACGGGTCCTGGGATCCTGCTCGGCGGGGACTCTGCTTCTCCCTCTCCCACTCCCCCTGCTTGTGTTCCCTCTCTCCCTGTGTCTCTCTCTGTCAAATAAATAAATGAAATCTTAAAAAAAAAAAGAATAAAATAAAATAAAAATAACTTCAGTCCAGCAATCCTACTTCTTGATGTTTATGTATATCCTCACTAATCCAGATTCCTCATCCTAACAGAAATTTGAGTGGAAAGGGCAAAAAAGACTTTAAGTATAGGGGACACTAAGCCAAATTAGGGTCACAAGTAGTATTTTTGAAGATGGGATTAAGAGAGCATGTGATGACTGAATGCTGGGATCCTCATCCTTTTCTCCCTCCTAAGCTGAGAAAACCAAGTCTTTACTCTCCATGCAGAAATTTTAAAAGATTCTTTTCTGGAGAATCTGGCAATTCCAAAGATAGAAGCATAAGAGTTTCCCTAACAAATATCCCATACAGATTACTCTGAAGTGAATCCCAAAGTCTAAAATCCTAAAACCATGAGCTCAGAACTTCCAAAGTGATTTTTAGTCCCTGGCTTCTTTTTTTTTTTTAATCAAAATTTTATATATTTATTTGAGAAAGAGAGAGAGTGAGTGAGAGCACACATGAGCAGGGGCAGAGAGAGAAGGGGAAGCAGACTCCCCTCACTGAGCAGGGAGCTTGACATGGGGCCCCATCCCAGGACCCAGGATCATGACCTGAGCTTTGGGCAGATGCTACTAACCGACTGAGCCACCAGGCGCCCCTGGTTCCTGGCTCTTAATCATAACCAGGCAACAAGGATTATCCATACATCTGCAAAAAACCTCTAATCATGAGTTTTAGAGATGAAAATGAATGAACAGGGAGAAAACAAAGTTGGAGAAAACAGGCTATGCAGGGGATGAAAATTTTAAAACATGCTGGTATTCTCAGGTAAGTTCATATTGCCTCTGTGAAACAAACAGGATGGCATTTTTATAAGAAAAGATCTCTTGCTCATTATCATCATCATTGTCATAATTTTTTAAAGTAAACTATGACTGGGCGCCTGGGTGGCTCAGCGGGTTAAAGCCTCTGCCTTCGGCTCAGGTCATGATCTCAGGGTCCTGGGATCGAGCCCCGCATCGGGCTCTCTGCTTGGCAGGGAGCCTGCCTCTCTGCCTGCTTGTGATCTCTCTGTCAAATAAATAAATAAATAAAATCTTTAAAGAAGAAAAAAAGTCAAGAATCAGCTGCCTGTCTGACTGAGCCCCCCAGGCGCCCCTCTAATGCAGTAGCCTAGAATATCTTTGTCATAGCGCTGTATCCCTATCCCAGCCCCACCTACTACAAAATGATAACACAAAAGACAAGATGGCAGCTACCATAGGGAGAGGCTCCCAGGGAGTTTCCAAGATCTAGTAACATATCTTGACCTGAGTGGATACTGGTATTGGTTTTAATCTTAGTCTTTTTTTTTTTTTTAAGATTTTATTTATTTGACAGAAAGAGACACAGCAAGAGAGGGAACACAAGCAGGGGGAGTGGGAGATTGGAAAGCAGGCTTCCCGCTGAGCAGAGAGCCCAATGCTGGTGATCCCAAAACCCCAGGATCATGACCTGAGCTGAAGTCAGACGCTTAACGACTGAGCCACCTAGGGGCCCCAATTCCTGGTCTTTTTAATCATACATACATACTTTAACACACACATTTTTGTATGTTTATTATAGGTATGTAGGAGTCATTCCACAATTTAAAAAGGGAGTTAAAAATATCAGTAAAGGGACGCCTGGGTGGCTCAGTTGGTTAAGCGGCTGCCTTCGGCTCAGGTCATGATCCCAGCGTCCTGGGATTGAGTCCCAAATCGGGCTCCTTGCTCAGCAGGGAGCCTGCTTCTCCCTCTGCCTCTGCCTGCCACTCTGTCTGCCTGTGCTCATTCTCTCTGACAAATAAATAAATAAATAAAATCTTTAAAAAAAAATTAAAAAAAATATCAGTAAAAATAAGGGGGCACCTGGCTGGCTCAATATTGTATGACTCTTGGTGTGATGAGTTCAAGCGCCATATTGGGTATAGAAATTACTTTTTTTTTAAAGTAAAAAAGAAATCCAGTTGTGTAATAAAAATGAAATGTAATGGCCGGTAGCCCTATGGAAGGCAGGACAAGAATTTCTGTCTCTACCACCATTTAACACTGCTGTACTGAAGGTACTAACCAAAGCAATCAGATAAGAGGAAGAAATTAGATCTATAAAAAGTAGGAAAGAGGAAGTAAGATTTCGGCTATTTGTTGATGGTATGATCAAGTACTTAGAAAACCCAAAAAGAATCGACTAAAAACTGCTGTTAAGAGAACTCAATGAGGGGTGCCTGGGTGGCTCAGTGGGTTAAGCCTCTGCCTTCGGCTCAGGTCATGATCTCAGGGTCCTGGGATCGAGCCCCGCATGGGGCTCTCTGCTCAGCGGCGAGCCTGCTTCCCCCTCTCTCTCTGCCTGCCTCTCTGCCTACTTGTGATCTCTCTCTCTCTCTCTCTGTCAAATAAATAAATAAATGTTTTTTAAAAATTAAATTAAAAAAATAACTCAATGAAGTGATAAGGTATACAGTAATCTACAGAAATCAGAAGTCCTTATGCACACAAACACAGAAACAGCATTAAGGCTACTATCCTCACACGTGTCCACTTATGGGCTCATGTGAGCATTTGCCTTTGATACCTGCCCTGGAGCAAGACTGCTAGGTCAGAGCGTTTACACGTATTCAGTTGATTGAAACTGCCAGGTGGCCCTCTGGGACGGCTGCACGAACAGACACATCTGCCAGCATCCTTGCCGGCATTTGCCATGTACCCCAAAGAATGTGCTTCTGCAAAACCAGGGGCTAAGCCAAGAAAGCAGAAGATGCGGGACCTAGGAAATAAGGATTCTAATCGAGGAACGCAGTGAAAGGAATCACCAGGATACACAACAGGCCTAAGTTGGAGTGGAAGGGTGCAAGGCTGTGGGAAGGAAGGTTCCAGAAACTTAGCAGGCTAGCCGCTGCATGTAAGTGCTCTGAAAATATTACATTAATAGGTAATCGAAGGATCTGTTGGAGACTTTAAGGAGAATTTTTATGAAACAAAAGCAATGCAAATGTAAACACAAAGCAGAATAACAGAATAACTAGAAGTTATTTTTTTATTTTTAATTTTTTTTAAAGATTTTATTTGACAGAGAGAGAGAGAGCACAAACAGGGGGAGTAGCAGGCAGAGAGAGAAGAGGAAGCAGGCTCCCTGCTGATCAGAGAGCCCGATATGAGGCTTGATCCCAGGACTCTGGGATCATGACCTGAGCTGAAGGCAGAGGCTTAACCAACTGAGCCACTCAGGTGCCCCACTAGAAGTTTTTTTTTTTTTTTTTCAAAAAATTTTTTAAGATTTTATTTATTTATTTGTCAGAGAGAGCGAGCACAGGCAGACAGAGAGGCAAGCAGAGGCAGAGGGAGAAGCAGGCTCCCTGCCGAGCAAGGAGCCCGATGTGGGACTCGATCCCAGGTCGCTGGGATCATGACCTGAGCCGAAGGCAGCTGCTTAACCAACTGAGCCACCCAGGAGTCCTGAAGTTATTTTTTTAAATGGGGGCATGTAATGGTCCACTTCCTGACTCCTCATTGAGCAGTTGTTTCATGTCCTTGATAATGTAAACACTGATTATTGATTTAGCCAAAGTTTATCACAGACTCTGAGAGACTGGGGAAGCAGACCCCGGGATGTTGGTCGAAAGAGAGCTAAATCTTCATCGGCCATAACAGGGGGTCAGTGGTGTCTATTGGTCATTTAAAAAAATAGCTGTGGAGGCCTCTGACGTGGAAACTGCTGCCTGTGTGTCGCAGAGCAGAGGAAAGGGGAGCGGTGGGGCAGGGACGGCTATTTTCCATTATATGCTGTTAAGAACAATTTCATTTTTAAACTATATATTTCTTGAAGGCACCTGGGTGGCTCAGTCGGTTAAGCATCCGACTCTTTTTTTTTTAAAGATTTTATTAATTTTATTTGTCAGAGAGAGTGAGCACAGGCAGACAGAGTGGCAGGCAGAGGCAGAGGGAGAAGCAGGCTCCCCACTGAGCAAGGCAACGGATGTGGGACTCAATCCCAGGATGCTGGGATCAGGACCTGAGCCAAAGGCAGCCGCTTAACCAACTGAGCCACCCAGGTGTCCCAAACGTCTGACTCTTGATTTCAGCTCCAGTCATGATCTCGGGGTTGTGGGTTCGAGCACCATGTGGGGCTCCACGCTGAGAGCCTGCTTGGGATTCTCTTTTTCTCTCTGCCTCTGCCCGCCCCCCAAAAAACTGAGTAGAGCATTCTGAATGTCAAGCAACCTCAATAAATGGTTTGGCCATGCAACTCGCTTTAGTCACTGCCAGTGAACAGGATATCAGCGGAGGCTTGAAACAGGCTTGTGTATGGGCATTTGGGTGTGCGCTCTTCCGCTCCAGTAATCTGCCACGATGAGAGCGTCCCTCTGATAACTTCAGCCCAGGTCCCAGAATGTGCAACAGAGCTGTCCCAGAGCCCTGCAGCCTAAAGCAGAGCAGCCCCATGCATGTGCAAGAAATAAACGCTTATTGTATACTTCTGAGTTCCTGTGGTGGTTTGTTACCCAGCATTATTGGGTCTGTATCTGACTGCTACATGTTCCAAGTTAATCTTTCCTACGATCTTACTAATGCATGGCACAGGGCTGTAAAATGAGATTGTATCTTGGTCTGTAATAGTGCCACAGGTTGGGTTCTCCGGGATGCAGCAGCGGCTGAGATGGAGTTAGGAGTACAAAAGCTTACTGAAGAGTAACACCTGTGAAGGAAAGAGGGTGCCATCAGCCAGCAGTGCAGACCTGGCAGAGTCTCAGCCAGCCCAGGAGGGAGCGTGAGAGCAGACTCCTTGATGAGTCAGAGGGAAATGGCTAGACCCTTGCACTGCTGTCTAGCTCTGTCATTGACTAGGGACTGCCCAGCAAAGAGAGGGCCCTTAGCTACCATGGCTTGCCAGTCAGTGGCTGGGAGATGCCCCCAAAAGAGCATGAAAGCTGAGATGGAGCCTGTCGGCTAAGCCCACTCCTTGCATCTGGGCAGCTGGTCCTTTCCAGAAGGGGATCTGAGCAGGATATCTCCATGTCGCCCACATAGTGCTTTAAGAGAGTACATGTATGAAAGATAAGGGAAGGCACAGGAAGCTCGTATGTCAAACTTCTACGTTTGACAACTTAGAAGTGTATAAATGTCCCATAACTCAGTCGTGCGACCAGTTCCTTCAGGCGGAAACCAGTACAGGACTCCGGTTTTACTGCAAGCTGCTGCCTCCCAGTCCTTCGTATCTCCATAAATGACAACACCAGCACTCCCGTGGTGGCTCAGGTGAAAAACCTAGGTGTAAAGAGAAGCTTTGGGAAATTCAAAAGTATGTTAAATTTAAAAACAAGTGCTCAGGGCACCTGGGTGGCTCTGTTGGTTAAGCAACCGACTCTTGGTTTCGGCTCAAGTCACAGTCTCGGGGTCACAAGATTGAGCCCTGAGACAGGCTCTCTGCTCAGCACAGAGTCTGCTTGTCCCTCTCCCTCTGCTCCCCCCTCCACTTGCACTCTCTCTGTCTCTCTCTCAAGTAGATAAGTAAATAAAAATCTTTAGAAAAGAAAAAAATAGGGGCGCCTGGGTGGCTCAGTGGGTTAAAGCCTCTGCCTTCGTCTCAGGTCATGATCCCAGAGTCCTGGGATCGAGCCCTGCATCGGGCTCTCTGCTCAGCAGGGAGCCTGCTTCCCTCCTCTCTCTCTGCCTGCTTCTCTGCCTACTTGTGATCTCCATCTGTCAAACAAATAAATAAAATCGTAAAAAAAGAAAAGAAAAGAAAAAAAAATAACGATACGGGTGCTCTTTCTAACAGGCCATAATGCAAGATTACGGTATTTGTTGAAGTCAGCAAATTCACTAGAAGGGTGTTGCTGCTGACTCTCATGTACCTTCTGTTGACTGCACCAAGTTTTTATTTATTTATTTATTTGTTTATTTATTTATTTGACAGAGATCACAAGCAGGCAGAGAGACAGGCAGAGAAAGAGAGGGAGAAGCAGGCTCCCCGCCAAGCAGGGAACCTGATGCAGGGCTCGATCCCAGGACCCTGAGGCCATGACCTGAGCCGAAGGCAGAGGCTTTAACCCACTGAGCCACCTAGGTGCCCCTGTACCAAGTTTTTCTTTAGATCATCCACCTTCTGGGTTTTGGTTTCCTGTCCGGGAGTGTCCTGATTCTCATAATCTTTATCTCTATGGTTTTAAGTTCCATTATTGTTGGCTGTCATGATTTTTTTTCTTATCCTTGTGATTCTGACCATAAGAATCCACTGTGCGGGCACCTGGTGACTCAGCGGGTTAAGCCTCTGCCTTCGGTTCAGGTCATGATCTCAGGGTCCTGGGATCGAGCCCCGCATCGGGCTCTCTGCTCAGCGGGGAGCCTGCTTCTCCCTCTCTCTCTGCCTCTCTGCCTACTTGTGATCTCTGTCTGTCAAATAAATAAAACATTAAAAAAAAAGAATCCACTGTGTCAACTGTGCTATAATGATAATCATATTTTATAAATACTTATAAATATATACTTATAATTGTATTATGTTTTTAACTTTCTGTTCATCTTTTTTTTAAGATTATTTATTTATTTATTTGTCAGAGAGAAGAAAGCACAAGCAAGGGAGGCAGCAGACAGAGAAGCAGACTCCCCCCTGATCAGGGAGCCTGATGTGGGATTCAGACCCAGGACCCCAGGATCACGACCAAAGCCAAGGGCAGCCACTCAACTGACTGAGCCACCCACACGCCGCTGTTCATCTTTTTTTCACTTTATGTATTTTGCTTCCCCTCGGTGACCTTCTTGTCATATTTGAATTTTGGTGTGACCAGTAATTCGGAAAAAATATACAAAATGTATCTGAAATTAAGACATCCAAATTCACATGTGTCTTGGCCACTGTGTCGCGCCCTGTAATTGTAACCGAATCCTTCTTAGGATACATGCATTGACTTATTAGTGAAGACGTGGGAGCTCCGTCCCAGAACACTTGTTTCTGAGGCGGTTTCACGCGCCAGACTACATCGGGATAAGATGCATCAGATACACAGATTTGCATTCCAGTAGACGTAGGATGTAGAAAACACATGGCTTTGCCCACAGACACACTTGGCTCTTTGCAGGGTCACTGGTTCTTGCACGGGACACGGGAATTCTGATCAAATCTATTTCATGTAATTCCCAGCAGAAAGAAAACGTGCGGTGTGTTTATAGTTGCGTTCCCTGCGTTACGGAGCATATTCCTAACAGAAGGGATCTTCTGTCCTGATCAGGCATCGGTAAGAATGGAAACCTCCACTTCCATTTCACACCCCTGCTAGCCGGGAGCATTTTCCACCAGCGGCCTTCTGGCTTCGTGCGTTTCAAACCTCGACTCCCCCAGCTTCTCACTCACTTCTGTCGCCAGGCACCCTGGGGCCCATTCACAGGCCTGACGCCTCTGGCCCCACACCCTTGACTGCACAGAGAAGCCACCGAACCACGTCCACAACGGCCCACTACACGCAAACTAAGCGTAGCTGTCCGGCAGGGAAATGGAGCAGGAGGCCATCGTCTTACCCATTTGTGGCGAAATAGCTTAATTCTTCAAAATTTACAAAAACATGAGCACATTGCTAGGACCTGCCAAGGGGCCCAGGCTAGTGAGGGACCCTCCATGGTGGTTCCAGCTCCACTTGGTCCCCCCAATGATGGTAGCTGTCCTCCAGAACCCAACCAACCACAACCCAACACCAACCCAACCCAACCCAACTCCACTCCCACATCTAGCCCCCAGGACATCCCCTTTGACCATCTCCCCTGATCCCCACTCCGTTCTTCTTCCCCACAAGTACTTCTGGATCCTTGCCCATACAGCCCTGGCGCCTGCCCGTTGCCCTGATGAGACCTCCAAGACCCACAGCTCTGAGCAGTCACCCATAATCATTTGTGTCACCACTGCATTATTTGGAGTCAGATGTTGCCTCTTTTTTACTTATGCCCATTATCCCATCCTCTGCGTTTCAGATGAGAGCCCTTTAAGTCAGGCCCACCTGTCCCAGCCTCTCTGGACCGCACAGGCCGGATTCACCAACCAGGGCCTCTGTCAGTGCTGCTCAAGGGACTGGTCTGCCAGAAGGCGAGTTTGCACCAAAACTGAAGTCCTCTACAGCATGGCGCACGCTGTCAAGGTCAGCAGACTTCTGGTGGCAAGCTTTTCCAGGGAAGGAGGCAGAGCGTCCATCAGGTCCTGGGGCATTCGTCAGGGAGCAGTTTGAGAACTGGCAGCCAGCCCACAGATCGCACTTGGAGGGCCGCTGTCTGGGATGACATGACTTGGGGTTGTAGGAGGTTTGTAAATATCCTCCCATTGCCCCGCCTGGACTCAGAACTACTTTGAGAGAGGTGGGAGTTGGACAGGTGGAGATTAAGCTATTAGCTTTATTACTGAAAAGCTGATTAAAAAGGAGGGCTGTGCAGCTCTGGCCCAAAGGACTTTCCTTTGAGTTCATCTCACTCCTCCTTAGGGCGGGTTGCCTGCTCTGCAAGAGGGCAGTCCGAAGGGGGTTGACTTGAGGGTGCTCCGTCGGCCTCCCAGACATCACCCATCATTTCCTCTGGGAGAGGAGGAAAGGGGCAAGGGGCGTGATAAGAGGCCGGAACTGTTAGATCAGCAGTGGTCCCAGGTCCTTAACCTGGAGTCCTGGGCTCTAGGGTCTGTAGAGTCCTTGAGATTGAGTGTGTGTGTGTGTGTGTGTGTGTGTGTGTGTGTGTGTGTGTGTGTG